>PVJX010025353.1:9428-27098 GCA_004027295.1 Dolichotis patagonum | reverse complement strand
TGGATGGATATTTTAACCTATGGATATTTTAAAATAACCTATGGATATTTTAACCATAGCCCAACACAAGAACATGAGGTTCTCCTCAAATTATCACAAATATGGCAAGCTACTACTCAAAGATTTTCTTCCGGATTAAGAAGCAGGACTCGGGCCGGGGATTTAGCTCAGTGGCTTAAGCGCCTGCCTGGCAGGCGTGAGGTCGTGAGTTTGATCCCCGGTACCAAAAAAAAAAAAAAAAAAGAAGCAGGACTCATATCAGAGTTGGGGATCAGGTGAATAGTAGTGTCCAGAAATTCAAAACTCCAAAGAATTATGTAACTTAAGAAGAGTCTTTCCTCATTCACCTAAGTAACACTTTAACTGTGACAAGCAAGATGGATTTTGCATCTGGGTACATGAGCAACCTCAGCCTCAGCCTTTTTTCTTGCTAGACTGTTTACACAGGGAGTACACCTGAGGGAAAAAAGCTACCACAGCCAGCTCTGGTAATTCCAGTCACGGCAGGAGAGAGGGAACCATATCCTTGTCACACACTATGCTTGGGAAATCAAGGATCCTGCCAGGCCCGGCGTGCACGCCCGCAATCCCAATGCTGCAGGAGGCTAAGGCAGGAGGAGCATGACCTCTATCGTGGCTCAGTGAGACCTTGAGGTAGTAGATTAGGGTACCACAGACTGCCTGGAAAACAAAACGCAACTTATCAATCACGAATACCCAGAACAGAGGCTGAAAACAAGATATAACCATGTAACCTGATGCTGAATGGATGCGGCCTGTCAATCACAGCCAGGATGCTGGACAGAGCAGCTTCTAACCAACCAGATCTAGGAGGGCAAAATGCCACTCCACTGACTCCCACCACTGCGATAATCTTCCTGTCTTCCTGTCATTCTGTTTCTTAACGCCCCATTCTGCTTGTGACTACATCTCTTCTTACTCATCTCTTCATCTTTTCTTCCTCTCCCTCTCTCCTCTTCTCTCCTTTTCCCTCTCTGCTCCCGCTTTCTCTGGTTTTTTGAGACAGGGTCTTCCTATGACGTTCAGGTTGGCCACTATGGAACCCTCCAACTCACAGCAATCCTCCTGCCTCAGCCTCCCGAGGGCTGGGATTACAGGTATGCACCACCACACTCTTCCTTTCTTCTCTTTTCTTTACTTTTTTCCTTTGCTCTTTTTTCTTTGCACAGGACATAAAAGTTGTGCTCATCGGTCATGCTGGCCAATTCTTTGCACATGACAGAAAGAGCCTGGAATCATCTGTGCTACCTGGCAACAACTCTGTCTTAAAATTTTAAAATATTTTTAAAGGGCTGCAGATGTAGCTCCAAATTTTCCCCCCTGAGGGACTGCTTATAAAAGCTCCCACACACACATACTCCTTCCCTTATAAAAGCTCACACACACACACACACATACACACACACTCCTTCTCTTCAAACTAACAAGTAACCAGCCTTTAATTCCTGGAAAAAACAATACAGACACAGTGATATAGATAATAATTCACTATTACAACAGACTTACTGCGGTCAGCCCAAAAAGAAAAGCTTATGCCCCTTCTTGTCTTAACATGACAGAGAATAATAGCTGTGTTCACTGGGGCTTGTGCACACGAGTCACAGGTCTCCTGGAGGGAGGTTTACAATAATGAAGTCTTTTATTTTCCCACTCAATTTTTAAAAATCCCAAATATTAACTCCTCTTACTTAAGCCATTGTGATAGAATGCTTATGAATTCCACCACACAATAAATCCCAACCCTTAAAAATGTAACTGAATTCTTGGGTGCAAGCCCCAGCACTACCAAAAAATAAAAATAAAAATTAAGAAAATAATTGAATAAAGGTCCTTTGCTGCAAAACTGGCTAATTTTGTTTTCCCTACTCACTAAGTTTTGGGGTCCCCAGTAGTTTTGTTCAAAGCGACTAAGACTTTGTCAAAAAAAAAATATATATATATATATATGAAATCCCTGGAAGATGAAGTAGGATGAAAGGAGGGCGAACACCCAGAACAAGGCACTGAGAAGTATATACAACTAGTGTCGGACCAAGGGACCCCAGCTGCACTATCCAGACGCAGCCACTGGCCCCATGTGGACAGTTAAGTCCTTGAAAAGTGGCTTTCCACACTGAGATGCTGTCATGGTTTATGTCAGTGGCCCCCAGGCCTCATGTATTTGCACTGCGCATTTGTGACTGGCTCATTGTCTAGTGCTTGGATTGGGGGTGTGAGTGCTACACCCTCCTAGGGGTGGAGCCAGGATGTGATGTAATGGCAGGAAGAAGGTGTGTCTCTCTCTCCTGCTGGTTTCCGCTTGCTGTTTGCAGCCGCCAAGAACTGCGCCCCGCCAAGAACTGCGCCCCGCCATGCCACCCTGCCTTGGAGCCAACTGAGTATGGACTGAAACCTCCAAAAACTGTAAGAAATAAACCTTTCCTTTCCCAACTTTGGGCATCAGGTATTTTGTCTCAGCGACGAGTGAAACGTAACTAAGACAGATGTACTATGAGCACAAAACACACACTAGATTTCAAAGAGCATTTTTTTTAAAATTCCCAGTGAGCTGGAGGTGGTAACACACTCCTATAATCCCAAGAACTCAGGAGGCTGAGGCAGGAAGATTGCTGAGTTCAAGCCCAGCCCAGCAACTCAGTGACTTAGTAAGACCCTGCAAACAATAAAGCTAAATAAACAAAAAATAATTTTAAAAAAGGGTTGCAGGTATAGCTCATTGTGAAGGTCTGGGTCCAATCCCCAGTACTACAGTAATTATTAGTAATAATAATTGTCCCCCAAAATAATAGTAATAATTGCCCCATTATGATTTTTTTATATTGACTATTAAGGTATATTAATGATATTTTGGCATATTGAGCAAAATAAAATATTAAAATCACAGCAATTTAACTTTTGGGGTTTTTCTTTCTCTCCCCCCCATCCCCTCTCAGTGCTAAGGACTGAGACTCAGCCCAGGGCCTCACACAGGCTAGGTCAGCACTCTCCCTAACCCTCTGGTATTAACAAGCCATATACATTGAACATGTGTGCCAAAGACACAGACAACCACAGAAAACTAAAGAGGGGAGCAGAGATTGCAGCAACACAGTTACTTGAATGACAAAGGATGTCAAAGATTTCTAGAGACACCAGCTCCAGGCAGAGGCACGGTGGGACTCCTCCCAGACAAGGTGCCATGACAATGACACCTTGCTCTCTGGACTTTTGGACTCCAAACACTGTACAAGAAACTTTGCTGTCCTAAGCCACCTGTTATTGCTATGGTAGCCCTAAGAAACTAGTACATGGGACTACTAGAAAATGTTACATTACCATGTGGTTCTCACTATAATTCTACTGGACGTTAGTAAACTAGAGTTTCAAGGGAATCCATCCTAAGCCCCAAGTCTTCACTATGGGCCCTAAGAATTTAGCCATAAAATAGTCTCTTGAGTTCTGCCCACTTGCTTCGGGACTTTTTGGGACTTTATGCCAGAGTCTCTTGAGTTCTGCCCACTTGCTTCGGGACTTTTTGGTAGAATATAAAAAGCACTTCCCGCTCATGTACACACGCTACAGCCACAGAGCAATCTCAGCGCACACACCATACTTTTGATTCATGTGGGATACGTAATCCAAAGTGCGAATAAAGAGGGCAAATAAGCCCTTTGAAGAACATTCAAAGCCAGTTTTCCAACTGCCAGCAACGCATTTCCTAGCAAGTGCTCTGAGCTGCTACTGTCAGGCCCTCCACACTGGTCCACGGGTCGTCATCTCCCCATTACCAACCAACGTTCCAGCCTGGCCACTGTTCTTTTGAGATAAGAAGAATCCCTTCAAGACACCTTCCCCCATCTCTTCTTAATTAGCCATGACAGCTGCTGCCTAGGAGAACTCCCAAGGGGGCTAGCCCTGCAGCTCTAACAAAGTACCAGCGGAAGGGCAGCCTTTTAGGGAGCACACTGCCAGGCCAATTACTGCAGCAGCGGCCAGCAACCTGGGCACCAGGGTGGGAGGCCGCTCAGATGACTTTTCATCTCCCCCCAGAGCAGGTCTCTGCAGACACCATGGAATCAAGGAGGAAGAAAGGGCCAAGACACTGCTTTCCACAGGCTTCAGGTAAACAGGTTTCTGTCCCAACAGACTCCAAGGTTAGAGGTCAGGGGAATGCAGAAGCCACGACGGATGGTGAAAAAGAAGCTAAAAACTGGAAAAGCAAGTAGTCACAGCCCAGATGTGCAGACAAACAAGGGGTAGTGGAAAGCTCACCACGCACTTGGTGTTAACGTGTGAAACGGTGTGAGGATATTTGGGCAGAAGAAAGATGAGCAAGCTGTCCAGCAGGATTCTGTCCTGCTTAAAATAGGGGGAAAATCATATTTGCTGGAACACTTAAAAGTCAGTGACAAGAGCTGACAAGAGCAAGACCATGGCAATGGGAAATTAGTGGAGTGAAACTGTGAACCCAACATTTACCAACACATACATTGAGAAAAGTATCTGTGTACTATCTTTATGTCAGGCTGTGTGCAGAAGGCACCCTTATTTTGAGAGAAAACTGAAGCTTTAGGTGATAAGAGCCTTGCTTGAAGTTACGCAGTCTACCCATTAAAAGCTCAGAGCATGTCCAGGCAGATAACTGGCTTCAGCCTTGGAGTGGGGAGGTCGACATTTCCTACTTCTTTACAGGTGGACAAAGGCAGCCATGGAGATGTCAGCAGTCCCACTGAGGGAGTGGCTCAGCAGTAGAGCACCTGCCTAGCAGCTGCAAACTCTTGGATTTGATCCCTAGCATCACAATTAAATAAGTAAATAAAACAAAAGTCAAAAACCACTTCCTAAAGCTGGGCTGGTGGTGCACCCCTTGTAATCCAAGCACTCCAGAGGCTGAGGCAGGAGGATCAATGAACTAGAAGAAATAGATCAAAATTAAACACTCAAACCTATATGATCAAATGATTTTGACAAGAGTGCCAAAACCACTGAATGTGGAAAGGGTAGTTTTGTTTTTGTTTTTGTTTTTTTTCAACAAATAGTGCCAGGGAAAATGGCTATCTACATACAGGAGAATCAAGTTAGACCCTTGATATCATTATTAACTCAAAATGGATTGCCTAGCGTAAGTGAAGCACTGGGTTCCACCTCCAGCACTGGAGGGGGGGAAAGAACTCAAATTCCTCAACTTAAAACATAAAACTATATAAACCTCACCAGGCTTGGTGGCACATTCCTATTGTCCCATCACTCAGGAGGCTGAGGCAGGATTGTTGCCAGTTCAAGCGAGACCCTGCCTCAAAAAAGACAAAATAAAATAAAATAAAATAAAATAAAATAAATCTCTTAGTAGAGAACACATGGAGGGCCAGGCATAGTGGCACCTGACCATAATCCCAGAACTCTGACAGGCTGCAGCAGCAGCATCGAAAGTTTATCCCCAATTCCAGCCAGGTCTACTTAGCAACTCAACTGGATCCTGTCTCAAAATAAAAAAAGGGCTGACTATGTAGCTCAGCAAAGGCCCTGAGTTCAATTCCAGTACAAAAAACAATTAGTTGAGAAAAGGATCTATTACTGAAACTTAAAAAAAAAATCTTACCTGTGCCACTACATGAAATAAATTTGCTAAATGAAATATGCTACTTACAACAGGACAAATGCCACACGGGTCAGTTTATATGAAGTGCGCACCGTAGCCAAACTCATAAAGATAAACTGTAGCACTGCAGATGCCAATGGCTGGAAATAGGCGGGAGAGGAGGAATATTTAAGAGGTACCGAGTTTCGGTTCCCTAGGATGAAGAGTTCTGGTGACTGTCTGCAGTGAGGGTTGAATTTCTCTCCCCGCGCCCCTACTACTGAGGCTTCAAGCCAGGGCCTTCACATTGAGCTACATTCCCAGCCTTTGAGACACTTAAAAATGGTCAAGATGGTAAATTTCTCGGTGTGTTTTTTGGTTTTTGTTTTTTGCTGTCATTTGAGATGGTCTCACTACACAGTCAAGGCTGGCCTGGAACCCTCCATCCTCCAGCCGGCCAGAGATCTGTCCTGACTCACAGGAATGCTGTACTATGCACAGCTTACTATGTTTTTTTAAAAATAACAATAATTTTTTTTAAATTGCTTTTGTGGGAGAGGAGGTACTGGGACCTTAGTATTAAGTTACATCCCCAAACCTTTTTTACTTTTTATTTTGAGATAGGGTTACTAAGTCACTAAATTGCCCAGGTTGGGACCCAAACTTGAGTTCCTCTTCCCTCAGCCTCTCCCAGTGCTGAGCTTAAAGGTGTCTGCCACTATTTCCAGCTTGCTAATAATGTTTGTTGGTTGGTTGGTTTGTTTTTAATTACCAAACATAACCCCACAAATCCATTTCTAGGTTATCTATTCAAGAGAGATGAAAACATACATGAATTATGACATTAAGGGTCTAACTTGATTCTCTTGTATGTAAATTTCACACAGATGTCTCACATTATCCATTGCCAAAGTGTAAAGAACCAAATGTCCATCAACTTAATACTTAACAAAAAAATGATGTATCCACATAATGGAATATTACTCATCAATAAAAACAATGAAGTGCTAACAGGTGCTGTGACATGGATGAGCCTCAAACTCATCACACACTGCCTCAGAGGCGATGAAAGATCACAGTTAAAAAATAGGGGGAGGGCAGGGCAGATAGCTCGGCAGCAAGCCTGAGGTTGTGAGTTTGATCCCCGGTACCAAAAAAAAAAGGTGGGGGGACATATGAAGGTGTCTTGCACAGGGTCTGTACAAACCCAGTCCTTTTCTGATCTGAACAAAGCAAGAGACAGTTTTTAGGCGGCTGCACCTCCACCGTCTGAATCTGCTGGTGACAGAGAAACAACAAGCAACAGGAATAAATGCAGTCATTAAGTAGGTCACCCCATTTTAAAACCAGCAGAGTTCTGAAACAATTAAACTTGCTAATTATAAAGGCCAGCATGGCTTGTGTTTGCTCCAAGCTCCCCACTAAACACCTCTGCCGTGATGAAGTCTAACTCCCTAGTCTGTTCACAAATCCACTCCTGCCAGGTGGAAATGTCAGGTGAATTTTTGGATTTTGCATCCAGTTCCCCTTCCTGAACTGCAATATGCGCTTGTAGCAAGCAGCCCAATCGGTGAAGGTTGGGCAAGAAGCCTTGGCAAAGGGTTAAAACGGAGTGAGGGCGGGGAGGCGGAGACTGGGCGGAGCTGCAAATTCTCTTCTGCTCTCACTGCAAACGGTTCGGATTTTCCTCTGAACTATGTGCATGCATTATGTTGAAAAAGATCTTTCAATCCTATTTTAAAACAACATCTGGAGCCAACGGGACACAGCTGCAACTGCAGTAAAAGTTTTCTCCGTAGAACTGAGCAGTCTGCCATACTGATGTGATTTGGAGCAGAGCTTCTGAAACTTGCTTGAGAATTAATAACTAAGGTTCTCCTCACAATGCAGATCAGACTCCCCAGATCTGAGGTAGAACCCAAACTCCGCATTTTTAAAATGCTGCTGGCTAAGGACCACCCTTCTAGAAACAATACCATGAAAGCCTGCAGACCTCTGAGGGTTGCAAACCTCCTTTGGCTCCCTGATTGACTCTAGCTTTTCACATGCAGATTAAGTTTAAAGGATTAAGCAGTTCTTTCTAGGACACAGCCTTTTTTTTTCTCCTTTGTGTTACAATACTTCCAATTTAAATAGTTTTTCCAAAATCAGGCAAAACCCTAAAGCTATGACTGAAAATTGAGATTTCAACCAGTAACGAAGGCCTACACCTATGATCCCAGCTGAAGGAGAAGGATCATGAATTCAAGGCCAGCCTGGGCCACACCACAAGTACCCAATCTCAAAAAACCCTGAAATTTAAAAATTTTAAGGAGTCAGCACTGGTGAAAAAAGTGTGAAGATGGAATAGGGCAGGGGAGTAAAGCTGCCTAGAACTGAGATTGGAAACGGAAGTAAAAGGGGAGAAAAAAATCACCAGTGAGGTAATAATTCATTGCACTATCACCTCTGAAGACCTTAATCAAGGATGCCGTTTTGTTTAGTAACAGCCTGGGCTATGAGATAGAGAAATAAAGACAGGGAAAGAGAGGGAGAGAGAAAGAAAGAGGCAGAAAAGGAGAGAAGGGAAGGAACAAAGGAAGGAAAGAGAGAGGAAAGGGAAGGGAATGAATGCAGGTGAGCCTTCTGGTCTAGAAAGCCCCAGGGAACCACATATACGACAAAAAAAAAATGTTACAGAAAGTAGTCAAACATTCAGAAGAACAGTAATCATATTCTGAGAAAATGACCCAGGGTTAAACAACCCAGGCATACACACTTCATTCTAAATGCTTCTCAGCTATGTTCTTGGGTTACCCCAACATCAAATTAAGAGGAATTCTTCATGACATCCCTGTCTAGAAGTCCTTGTGTTCCCACTGGGGTTTAAGTCTGGAACCCTGGCAGTATCTCAGGTACTCAAATGCTGCACGTAGCTCCCACATGGCCCAGGAGGCGGCCAGACCCTTCCTTACACCACAGTGAGCACTCCAGGGTCAAACCCAAGAACACACCGTGGCTGGAGGGGCCTCAGGAAGTCCTGAGTTGAGCAGGGCCCTCTGCTCTCCGACATCCCTTCTCAGACTTTATGTCAACTCCTCTTTCTACACGGGCAAAGATCTACCAGCGTGCTTCGTTGGCAAAGGGCAGCTCAGACACCCAGCTGACTAACATAGCACCTCACTGCAGCCCGCAGTGTGGGCACCAAGTCTCCCAGGATGAGCAGCAATGCCTCACATGTTGTTTCCTGGGACAGCTCACATTCTCATGGCATCAGTCATTATCTGTGTGGATGACTCCCAAGTTCACATAAGCAGCCCAACCTGTAAAATAGCACTTTGAGGGCTGGGAATACAGCTCAGCAGCACAGCGCCTGCCTGGCAAGCACAAGGTCCTCAGTTCAATTCTAGGAGAGAGAAAAGGAAAGACAGACAGACAGAAAGAAAGAAAGGAAGGAAGACAGGAAGGAAGAGAGAAAGAAAGAGAGAAAGAAAGAGAAAGAGAAAAAGAGAGAAAGAAAAAGAAAGAAAGAACAAAAGAAAGAAAGACACAAAACTGCACTTCCAGCCCACATTCCCAACTGCCTACATTTGACATCTCTGACCATTAAGTATCACACCAACACTCGCCCTCAATTTCAACACGGCCCCCCTCCCTTTCAACTACCCTAATCCTTCTCTTTCATTACCCTTCTCCCAGCTGCTGAGGCTCAAAACATCTGTATTCAGCGCCTTGCCCAACGTGATCCCATCCTTCCTGGAAGCTTCTCAGACTTATACCTCCTCCATTCTTGCTGCCAGGGCTGTCAGCAAGGCCCCATCAACCAGTCAGCAGACACACTTCTCCCCTCTCACAAGGCATCCCACCCAAACCCTCCACCCACTCACATCAGACTGAACAACTCATTCACACAACGGCAAGGGAATTGCAGTCTAAATCATCTTGTTTTCCGCTGCCACAGCCCGCAGGACAAGTAACTCAATGCTCAGACAAGGGGCGTGACTTGCCTGAGTTCACCCGGGCTGGGAAGAAAAAGGAGCTAGACCATACCCACAGCCCTCTCTGACACTCCCAAAATATCTTAAGCTTCCTCCTCTCAAAGTGCAAAGACTCTTACCAAATGGATGCTCTTCAAATTTTTCCTCTTAAACTAATTTTTCACAACCCAGTAGACCCTATTTCCCATTGTTTCTCTACCCATTTTCCTTTTTCTCCAATTTGTCTAGTCTCTTTTTTCAGGATCAATAATTATTATTGAGCACTGTGTTTTACTGTGATAGTAGCTAACATTTACTAATCACTCGGAATATTCCAGATTCTGTACCAAGTTGCTAAATACAATAATCGCAGTGTATCATCACAATGACACTGGACTGTCAACAGACAAACTTCATTTAACACTCCCAAGAGAGTGCATCTGATTCTTGCCTATCCCAAACCTTCTTCCCCGGCATTACCCTTAACTCCTTTCTCTTACTCTCCCGACAGTCTTCCTGCCTCTACCTCACAACCAACACTGTCTCTCCCTCCACCCTCCACTGCTACAGTACCTGACCCCAGGTACTGCCATCCCTAGATGACAGTTAGGTTCCAACTGCTTCCCTCTCTCTAGTCTTTCTCCCATTTTATTCTTCTCAGAGGGTTTGCTTTAAAATGCAAATCTAATCTGAACACACTGGAAAAAGCCTAAATGTCCTCAACAGGAAAAGGGACAAACTGCTACATCTGCACAGTGGGACACTCCTCAGCAATAAAGAGAAATCAGCTGTTGCTCACGCGGCTCATGAAGCAGCATAGGACCACACCTAGGAAATTCTAAAACAGCCAAACCAACCCTCGGTGACACAAATCAGACCAGTGATTGATTTTTTACAATTTTTTTTAATACATGTCTGTAATTTATGCAGCTAATGATCATCTTGCGAGTGGTCACATGTACATATCACAGCTTATTTCTTTTAAATCTCTGCCCCACTGGGACATGGCGGCACACACCTGTAATTCCAGCACTCAAGTTGTTGGGGGAGGGATTACTGTGAGTTCAAGGCCAGCCTGAAGTACATAGTGAAACCCTGTCTCAAAAAAAATTACACAAATAAACCCCTTTACTTTTCCTCCTCACTTGCCCTCCAATTTCTGTCCCTTGAGGGGGGAGGTTACTGGAATTTGAACTCACGACCTCACGCTTGCAAGGCAGGAGCACATGCCACTGAGCTAACTCCCAGGCCCTCCTGGCCCCTTTTTCACACTGTACTCGTGATGCTGTCTTAGCTAATCTTACAGCAGTGGTTACACTAATGGGGCTGTTAGGTGCCTGCGCAGGGCACATTTCCATTCTACTAATTTCCCCTTCCCCTTCTCTTCCTCTTACCCTTGGTCTTGTTCCCTTGGACTACTTCCCTCCTGCAAGACATCCAGCCCCTTGGCCCTTTCTTTCCAACCTTTACTATTTTCTTCGTCCTTTGCCTCACTCGAATGAAAGATCTATGGTATTTCAGCTTGTGCATCTGGTTTATTTCACGCAACATTATATTTTCCAGGTGCATCCATTTTCCTACAAATGTTTCAAATGTGTCATTCTCTATAGCGGAGTAGTATTCCTCAGTGGTTGATTCTTATGGAGAGAAACCTTAAAGGCAAGAAGTGGGAGGGAATTCTCCTTGACAATAGAAATGGTCTGTGGCTTGCTAGGTATCTGTCAAAACTGACAGAAGATCTGAACATTTCCTCAGGGAAAATTAAACTCTGGCAACCTGGCCTGTTAGTCTCCTCCAGATCAACTCCTACACCAGCCCCTCTCTGCCCAACCCATCCTACCATGCTGGTTTCCAGCAGCCCTCAGACATGTCAAGACACTGCTGGCCGAGTCTTCACAGCCCCCACTTGGCCCCTCACCCCACCTTGTCCCTCGTGCCTGGTGGCTCCTGCACAGACTTTTCTGAGAGGATGTGAAGGAATTTCCCCCAAGCACCCTGGTTTAATTATGTTTCCATTCTCCGTGTGCCACTCGCCACATTCTGTTATTTTTTTGTTTACTGTCTGCTTCTGCTATAAGAATGCAAGCTCTGCAAGAGGAAGTACCCATCTGTCACATCCCCAGTGTCTAAATCAATGCCTGGCATCATTTGTTGAATGAAGAGAAAACGGTGACTCACTACTATCTCCAATTTACTTCTGAAGCCTGCAGCTCATCAAGGGCCCAGAACCTTTCCTTGGTCACACAGCCCAAAGGCGCACAGCAGGACACGCCCCACCCAGGCCCTCCGCTAAGCCTCGGCAGCCGCCTTGCTCCCTTCAGTTCTGCTCTCTGCCTGGTTTTACTCTGTTGGCTCCACCTGTCTTCCCCTCCCTCCTGCTGGCTTTCTCTCCCTGCACATTATGCTTGGTTATTCACCTTTACTTTTCTTGTCCTCTATATCCGGCTCCCCAGCAAGACAGGGAGGGTGCTATGATTTGTTTCCTTCAGTACACGAAGCAGGTCCCACACCTAACCTCCGCCACATGGATGTGTTCCCTTGGAGGTGAGGTGGCTCAGACAGTCCTGTGGGTACGTGCAACCCCTGGGTTACATGACTCACCTCATTATTTTCAAGCCTGCTGACCTTGGCTTCCTTGGCATACTGCCACCCAGTTTCAACACCAGCTTGTTAGAGCTGACGCAAATTACCACTGCCCCCGTCAGTCACTGTGACATTACTTGGTTCTTGTCCCTGTGTCTTTGGAATCTTGCATGCCAATACCACGCAAGCCAGTTTCTCAGAGCTTGCATTCTTTTCTTGTCCTCTATATCTGTCCTGCACACAGCGAGCAGGGGCTGATTAGGGTGGTGTGGAATTTAGTAGCCACAACCCCACACATCTAACACTGAGGTCACTGCAGATTCCTCTAGGCCACCTCCTGAGGGCGGATGCTGGATCATCCCAAATAATCACTGGAGCCAGTATTCACACTTTTTTCCAAAATAAATGTGCTCCTCTCTTGATTAAAAAAATAAAAAACACCCAGGCGGCTGGGGATTTAGCTCATTGGCATAAGCACCTGCTTTGTAAGTAGACGGTCGTGAGTTCAATCCCCAGTACAAAAAAAAAAAAAAAATCAGAGGAACAAATCAGTCTGTTGTAGACTTTAAAATAGTCAGCAAAACAAAAACATTAGAAAACATGCCTTTATGTACAACTGGGTTATTTTTTTTCTATTTCACTAAAATCATACATATGTTTGGCATATGTGGCAAGACTTTTTTCTCACTCATAGGATTTAACGTACTGGTCTCATCACATTCATGAAAGCTTTGTGAAAATTCAATTCTAATCTACAGAAGAGACAGACAGATGGTGGCTGAAAAAGTTCGCATCATTCATTCAAAGAACTGAAGTGCAGACTTAACTTCTCTTGCTTGGTCTTACAGCAAAAGTCTGGGCAACCAAAAATGGGATGCTTGTGTTAGATCAACCCTGAGCCAACAACAACTGCGCATGGGAACAAGTAAGGTCAAAGTTACAGATCACGTCTACAGATCACGGCAGCCGGTCTGCTTTAAACCACACACCTAGTTCCTAAGCTTCTCTGAACATCAGCTTCTTCATCCTCAAAAGCACAATTTCATAGCTGGGCCTGTAATTCCAGATACTCAGGAGGCTGAGGCAAGACTGCAAGGCAAGCCCGCCTGGGCAACTCCGTGAGACCACAACACAAAATATGATGAGCTGGGAAGGTCGCTCAGAGGTAGAGCATTCCCAGGTTCACGGCCCAGGCCTGGGAAAGGACAGAGTTCCTTTTTTCTAATCTCACAGAGCCTGTAAATATAAAACAACCCTTTTATTCCACAAATGATTACTGATTACTATGTGCAAAGCGCAGTCCACCTGCTTCACAGGACTTCTATTGTTAGAAGGGAGGTAGACAAGAAATTAACCCAAAAATGGGTCATTTCAAAAATAAAGTGAGAATAGAAGTAATAAAATGGAAAGGAAGTTTTGTAAAAGGCAAGGAAAAAAGGGCTGAAAGGAGATGAGAAGAGTAGGGAAAAAGAGAAAAATCAAGATATATAATGTACAGGTACAAGTCCCCAGTGAGGAATGTGATCAGTATGTATGACAAGTATCTATAGATAAAACAATAAAGTTAAACATGTACACACGATTTCAAAGTACTGACAAAGTAAAGACACAGTGACAGAGCAGCTGCCACTGTGAGGGATGAGGGTTAGTAGGGGACTGAGAAACTGGAGATCGGGAGTAGGGTCTGCGAACGTCTCGAGACGCTGACAATCCTATGTCAGCTACCTGAATGGCAGCTAGTTAAAAACTTCTTTTAAGAAGTCTAAATTAGAACTGATGAACAGAATCTAACACCATACATAAAATTAAATGAGCAAATAAATGGTAATGGGTATGCCCATGTGCATACACACTCTTAAAAGTAAATTCAAAGATGAAAATCCCATCTGGTTAAACATATCGCCTACGGAAGGATTAATTTATACGTGGATGACCCCACATGACTCCAGCAATAGTACGCTCATCTTACATATTCATTACTGGTGTTCAGGGATGTGGCGGTCATGAAAGAGCTGTGCAGAGCTGACACATTCATGGTTCTCACTGCCAGTCCTGGGAGCGGCTAGAATATGGAGACGGGCGTTCTTTCCAACACCTCCATCCACTAGGCCACCATCAGAGGTGACGCTGCCTGCTGGAGCTCTGTGGGTCGGGAAGCTGCCACCCTTCCCAACACATACACGCTCCAGAGTCTGCAGACCACCGTGTGTAGTAATTCCCGTATCTCCCTGAACCAGGGGAGGTAAAGGCAGGGCTTCGTGTGATAGTTACCATGGGGGACTCACCACCACAGACTCCAGGGAGAAGGAACCCTGTGGCTGAACATTCCACCTCCTGTGACATCATGGCCCCACCCACCCCGGTCACCCTGCTTCTCACCCAGTCCATGCCTTGCCACCAGCACCCATCTGGCAAAGGGCTGAGCATGGTGGTGTAAGGATGCGAGCCAGAGGCCAGCCCAGGCTACACAGCAAGCTCAAGGCCAACTCGGACTGCACTGGGAGACCTTGCCTCAAACACAAGGTCTGCGTGACCAGGCACACCTCATCGCATCCCTCGTCCTGCCCTCGTGCATTCTTTTTATATACCTGAATACGAAATTGCCATCCTGTTTCATCTTCCCCCACCCTTTCAAAGGCCTAATTACATTCATTCTATGAAAGGTCCACATCTGCTGACCTCACCCTCAAAATGGCTGGGAATTTTTTACTTGTTAATTTGGAAACACGTGACTTCAAAAACTATTGCTACACACGACGTGGATGCGTCTCACAGACATAATACTGAGTGACAGAGACCAGACACAATGTGTTCATACCATATGATTCCATTTATGTGACGCTTCAGAACAGACAAAACTAATCTCTGGTAATAGAACATGGGTTACAGGGTGGAAAAAGTCCTGTACTTTTATCTGGGTGGCAGCTACACAGACATACACAAATAGAAAAATTCCTTGAGCTGCTAACATATGCTTTGAGCACTTTATTATATGTATAATAAACTTAAAATACTGAGATTTTCCTTTTGATTGTGCTAAAATACCACTATGTATACAGTCTTACAGAGGGACCTCTAATGTTTCAGGTCATTGGTTTCTTACCTTCCTGACACATCTACCACCTTCTATAGCCTGAGTAGGTTCTTTCACCTTCCTTCAGCTAGGAATTCTAGCAGGCCAGCACAGTGATCAGTTTGACTGTCAGCTTTAAAACAATCTAGGGCATATACATGTCTGTCCTGGGCCAGTAATAAAAACACTTATTTTGTTTACTTTATGGCCTGTAAGTATCAATGGACTAGGAAAGCCTTTGAACATCTCGTAATAGGAGTACAATAAACATCAAATGAGACCAGACCACCTGAAACAAATGACATCCTCTCTGGAAGCCATGAGGAAGATCAGCAACTTCCTAAGCTCCAGGAGAAAGCTTTGGAAAGGGAAAGCGTGAGCTTGTATCTTCCTGAGCAACCCCTGCGGCTTCAGGAAGCCATTTAACTAACCTCTTCAGGTGTCAGTCCTGCTAGTAACATGGCCTGTTTCACCTCCCACTTATGTTGGGGAAAAGCAACCAAGTAATACGAGAAATAACACTTTAGTAAAATATAAACTACTGACATCAGAGAACATTTGTTTGTTTGCTTATTTGTGATATGGTCTCCTACACAGCCCACGCTGGCCTCAAATTCATGGTCATCCTGCCTCAGGCTCCTGGGGGCCAAGATTATAAGCATGCGCCACTAAACCTGGCATCAAGGGAACACTTCTAAAAATAACACAGATGTTTGTGGAATGTTCATATTTCAAGAGCTTTCACATAGGCAAAACTGTTTAATCTTCAAACTAAGTCAGTACAGTGCCTTGACTCCACCTCCCCAAGGAGAGGAAGCAGAAGGTGCCTGATGGAGAGTGGGCCAGGGTTTCTGGGGCTCCCCTTGGGTGCAGGACCCAGCAAGCCTATGATTCTGATTCCTGTTTGAACCGAGATGCTGCTCCGGAATAAGGAAGCATTGACGGTGCTTCCTAAATAGCTGCCTTACTCTCGGGAGTTCACTCAGAAGACACTAGGTCTCAGAAATTCAAATGGCACTGGTACTGCGGTCTTCAGATTTTCCAGGAGAAGCACAGATGCCCCCCTGCCAAGCCCCTCACCACATCCTGGTCAAGTCAGATCCCGTGGATTTATCTGTCAGTGTGGGTCAGCAACTCTGTGCAAGTCTACCCAATGAGTGAGAAAAAAGAAAAAGAAAAAGAAACAACTCGGGCATGGTGGCACAAGCCTGTAATTCCAGCACTGGCGAGGCTGAGGCAGGACTACCAAGAGTTCAAGGCCAGCCTGAGCTATACATCAAGACCCTGTCTCAAACAAAACAAAAGAAAGGAAAAGAAAAGAAAAAGAAAAAAAAATCTTCCCCAATGTAGTATCACAAATCACTGTTTGCAAGCACATGCTTCCTAAAACAAAACCATCCTCAGCAGATTTTGTTGTTTTGCCCTGTAAACTACTTTTTCAGTTACATAAAACTACAAATTGCAATCTGAAGGCTGTGTAGGCCTGAATCTCCTTGTTCCCTGAAAATTTATGAGGACACAGAATTAAACGTGGTTAATTTGGGCTGGGGATTTAGCTTAGCAGTATAAAGGCCTGCCGCCTGGCAAGCACAAGGTTGTGAGTTTGATCTCTGGTACCAAAAACAAACAACACAAGGTAGGGGCTGGGGATTTAGCTCAGTGGCATAAGTGCTTGCCTGGCAAGTGAGAGGTCATGGGTTCAGTCCTCACTACCCCCCAAAAATAAAAATGTTTTTAAAAAATTAAGTGTGGTTAATTCTCCTTGGGTCTTTCTGTATCATCACACCTGCCCAATTGAAAGTTTTAGTGTGTGTTTTGGGCTTTCTGATCCTGCTTTTTTTTGGTGGGGGAGTGTTACTGGGGATCAAACTCAGGACCTTGTACTTGCCAGACAGGCACTTACACCACAGAGCTAAATCCCCAACCCTTGATCCTGTCTTTTAAAGAAGTCATCACATAAGAAATAACAGTAAGGAGAAGAGCATCTCCTGAGATCCGCACCATGCTGGAACTTAGGGGGCCGAGCCAACCAGTAAGCAGCCTGCCGCCCTGGAAAGTGACTGTGGTCTGGGGAGCTGTGGCCACCCCAGGACGGGGAAACCAGAAGCAAGAGCGTCTCCTGAACTATCACACATGTTCAAGTTCCGATGGGACACAGTCTGGTGGATAGAACCAATGGTAGTGGAACGGAAAAAGCATGGTAGGACTTCTGAATATGTGTGATAGTTCAAACAATTTTTTTTCTTTTTTATCAAAAATGAGATATTATAGTACCCATTTTTCATTTTCTGTTATTCGGTTCAGAAAGCCCTGTAATTCTTTCACTCTATGTATGGCTTAATACTATTGTGTTATGTTTGATATTATTGTATTTGAAACTATGCTCAACTATAGCAGAGTAAGAGATATGGTGTTAGATACTGTTGATGTCCAGTTGACTTAATGTAAAGTACTGTGTTGCCTATGTTGTCCTGTTCTGA
>PVJX010025352.1:0-26999 GCA_004027295.1 Dolichotis patagonum | reverse complement strand
CCACAAGTAGTAGATGAATTATGTTATGGAATAAACAACAATACAAAGATGTAAATTCTTCCTTCAATTTGGTAAAACAATGTAATCACAATCCAAATTCCAAAATGTTGAAGGGCTCCCACAGGGCCAAGCCTAGATGAATATCCAAAATAGTGATTATAACTGATATGCTGATTACTTTTCAGAAATTCATGAGAGGCTTCTGGTACCAACCCAGATGAAGTAAGTCCACTAGGATCTATTATTGATCACTGCATACAAATTATAAATCTGGATAAATTTAAAATGTGACAACTCAGACTCTGAAAAGTTAGTAAAAGTAGACAAATTAGGGAGGGAGGCCCAAATTAAAATAACAATCTAAGATCTGTATGAGGTTTCTTTTTCTGGTTACTTCACAATGACTAGCGGTTGTTCCCTACAGAACTGGACAGTGGAGAAACAACAAAAAAAAATCTATGAAAAAATCCCTTTTTTCTGGCCAGAGGAGAAGGGTTCAAAAGAAGGCCAGCGCAAGGCAAAGAGTGTGAAGAGAAAGTTCTGCCTCTACTTTTCTTTCTCTCCATCCTTGCCAAGACAGAAGCTTCCATGTATCACAAAACTGCTATCAGTGACTGTGAACCAGACATCTAAAGGCCTAACCAAACACCTCTTTTCAGGTCTCTTAGTCATGAAGAGGATAGGAGGAATCCCTGCTTTTTCCTTTCTCTCACTGTACTGCCCTGCCACAAGGGCAGTCCTAGCTGCACAAACTGTGTCAAAACACGGACAGCTCAATCTTCAAGAAAAATCTCAGATTTCCAGCTAAAGGTATAGGAAAGGAAACCCTGGGATCCAGAGAGTGTGAGGAAATCCCAGGGAAAAGACATGGAGAAGGGGGTACTTTAGGTTAGTGTATGAACCTACACAAATCCTGGTTGCATGCATAAATTATACTTGTGTGGGATATCCCCAAACTAGCACAAGAAAGGCTCTGAGATCTTAACTACAGCATAGGCTACCACCCACCCATGTTCCAGACCAACTGCCAGGACAAGATCAAAGCAGCAAAGCAAAGGCTGTGAAAACGGAATTGTCCTTGGAGTCAACTCACTGATGGTGAGAGAGAAATTTGTGGTCTGACTGCCTGCTAAAACTAAACCAAACAACGTTCTCCAGAGAATGCTAACAGACCCTAGCATCTTACAACATAGTATTTGAAATGTCCAGGAAATAATCCAAAATATTCAAAATACAAAGACCCAGGAAAATGTCACCAATTCTCAGAGGGAAAGGATGAGTAACAGATGCTACTCAAACATGGTTCACAGGTTGGAATTACCAGGTAAAGATTTGAAAGCAGCAATTGTAATCATACTCCATGAGGTAATGTTAACATGTTCTTAAAATTAATGGAAATTATCTGAAAAGACACTATACAGTGAAAAAAATTCACTGGTTAAGCTCAAAGGCAGAATAGAGAAGACCAAAGAGTCAGTCAATCTGGAGAAAGACCCACAGAAATAATGCAGTCTGAAGAATAGAGGGAAAAAAATGATTAAAAACATATACACAAAATTTCATCCATGGAAAAGTATCAAAAGCTTTTACACTTGTTGTTGTTTAACTTTGAGACACGGTCTCACTAAATCACTACATTGCCTAGTCTGGGCTTGAACTTGCAATCTTCCTGTCATAGCTGCCTAAGGCTTTCTTCTGAAATCTATAGATCACCAATTTCTCTAAATTTCTGAAATACAAACTATATCTTAACAAATTGGCTTGTTTTTCTTTTGTTAATCTATCTTTGTAATTCCCACAGGCCTTAAAAGTATATGAAAGCATTTATTTTTGTGTTTGAATATATTATCATGGATATGCATATTTCATTAGAATAAAGTTTCTTCAAAAATAATTTTAAAAGTAACTGCTGGATTAAAAACATGAAGACAACAATATAGGTAGAAATATGTTCAAAGTCTCACAATTGTGAAAAGGGATCCTATGTCTAAGAAACAAATTCAGTTGCTACAAAGGAGAGAAAGTAGAAAGCCGAACAAGAATGTAAACACAGACTAGAGACAGTTTTTACATATTGTCTTCATATTTTCCCATGAGCTCAAAGGAATGTTTCAAACTAGAACTAATGCCAGGCACTTGGGAGGCTGAGGCAGGAGGATCGCTCGAGTTTGAGGCCAGCCTGGGGTACATGGTGAGTTTTAGGCCAGCTTGAACTATACAGTGCAAACATGTCTCAAAAAGACCGGAGCGAGGGAAAAAAAGAGAGAAAAGTAATCATCAGCATTTCTTTTTTAAAAAGACAAGTTGATGGCAATGTAGAGGATAGACTGATGTAAAGACTACTGAGAAAAATGCTGATGCAATGTGTTGCCACAGTCCAAGCAAAACAATTAGTTCTTGCAAAAGAGACAACAGGGATGGTGAAGAGAAAACTTTAAAGACCTAACCAAAGGACTGGGTTGATGTAATGAGTATATTTAACAAGACAACACTTGCCTGAAAGAAACTAATTTCAGATTCATATTTTAGATCAGAGATTACAAAAGTTTCTTCCAGGAATGAGAGAAGAAATATAAGAATTGCAAAGCACTCAGAATTGGGAA
The DNA here is from genome assembly GCA_004027295.1 of Dolichotis patagonum. Lineage (NCBI taxonomy): Eukaryota > Metazoa > Chordata > Mammalia > Rodentia > Caviidae > Dolichotis > Dolichotis patagonum. The sequence goes on along the minus strand of PVJX010025352.1, from coordinate 24,396 downwards.
AGTATATAGTAAAACCTTACTAAGATTGGCCACACCCTACTAATGTTTTTGGATCTAAGACTGACTTTCCATGATTCTAATTTGCCTGTGTAATGGATGAGAATTGTTTAGAATTGCATTTATTGTCACTTATACTATTAGATAGTATACCAGTTGTTTGTATGACCTTAATAATTAAAGGCGTCTCAAGCCCAGAGAAAAGCTGATAATTACATTGTAAAATAGTTTAATTCTTAAAGCACCACTCTGTTAATACAAAAGAGCTCAGCAGGAACACAAACTCTAGAATCAGACAAACATGGTTCAGATTCCAGTCGTGTTGCACTTACTGGCTACATGGATCTATTACTCTGTCATATCATTGGTTTATTGAAGGTAATAATAATGCTTATCTCACAACACTGCTACTAGTCCCTGGCACAGAGGTGATTACTACATTATTGTTAATAAATAATTTTTCCTTGGTATGTTCCTTAAAATACTTTTTTACTTACCTGTTAATTGTTTAAAGATGGCAATGCTTCTTAAAACATTTCCTATATTAAACCAGAATAAAGTGAAACACACTCCCAAAGATTTGGGTATACAGTGTAGTTCAGTCAGTACAACATTGCAAAGTTAATTAGATTATGAATGATACACGCAACTACTTGGTAGCACAATGTTAATTTTTAGGTAAAATTAATATGTCAAGAAAATATGGGCCAGGAATATAGCTCAGCAACACAGTCCCTGCCTTGCAAGTAAGTGCAAGGTTGGGAGTTTGATTCTCGTTATAAGAGAAAAAAAAAAGAAGAAAAAAAAAGGAAAAAGAAAAGGAAACAAAAATGAAAAGAAACCGCCAGGTTTACATGATAGGTACTACAACTATGCCTCATATCCAAAAGTTATTTCAAAATGACTCAAATTAGTTATTTTGAAACTCGTTTTAATACATGGGGCAAAAAGTAAAAAGCTAAACAACCCCACACACAAAATCACACAACCTAAAATCCAGAACTTTCCTACCAGCAAGGTAAATGTTAACAAATAAGGATCCAAGATGCTTGCTTATACATTTTGTCTCTCAAACTTGCAGACCTCCTGCAAGCTAAAAAAGGCTTAACAATGTAGGCTTATAGTTTAAAAAATAACAAAGGAAAGTCATAATTGCTAATCTATTTAAAATTTTACCTGTTTTCTTCTTTTTATTAGAAGTAGCATCCAACACAAAGGAAGCAGAGATGGTTTTATAAATATCCTGACTGCACACTCCAGAATCGTCTTCATCCGAAGAAAAGGAAGATAAATGTTCCAAACTTTTAAGTTTGTTACCAACTTTTTCTGATGGACTGTTACTGCCCACTTCTGTCACTAGAGGCGTGAGTGTTGTGGTTGAAATCTTTGGAAATGGTGGGGGGCAAAGTGTACGGACAATCTGGGTCCCTGGTCTTCTGGTCTTGTTAGGCATTCGGACTGCAAGAGTGGAAAACTGCTGCTTGGGGCCAGATTTCAGAAAATCTAAGAAAGAAGCAATAAATCCTGTTTTGACTTCTGGCTGTTTTTCTTCTACTTCTTTGATCTTCTGTCTCATTTTTTCTTGATGCTGATCATCGTCATGGCAGCTCTCAGAGGAAGGAGGAGTATATGGTAGATACGTATCGGTTCCCCTCGCATTCTGACGTTTGCCTTGGGCAGGTCTTTTCAGCTGTTTCTGATTACTGATGTCTTCCTCTTTAATCTGCCCTTTCCCTTTAACCTTTTTCTTTGGAAGGTTAAGCTGTATTAAATCTTGGTTTTCCTCTTCAAGCTTGACACTGATTGCATCCCCAGGTTGGGCCACAGCCAACAGTGCAAGTGCACTTCTAGTAGCGTCCATTGTTACACTGCTGTCATCACCCCCTAAAGTAAATTCACTCTCTGACGTAGCACTCTCTCCACTTATACTCCTACTACTGGAAACAAACTCTTGGTTTCTGTTATTATTTAATGTATTATCAACAGGAACTTCACTGTCTTCCTCAGATTCGTGATTGGTGGCAGACTGTTTCTTGAATGGGCCACAACCTTGCTCCTGGACTTCATGACTTGCTCCAACCCCTGCTGACATTAATTTAGTTGGTATACTTTGAGCAGATGTATCAATGTGCTGTTGATCCAAGGTCATTTTTGATTGAAGGGTTGGTACTGGCGAAATGTTCACAGTAACCTGATTTCCATTTAGGGAAATATCATTTAGATTCTGTGGCTTTCCTACTGTAGCTGTTATGGAGTTAAAATCTGATGTCACATGGTTGACATCTAATGGCTGTGGAAAATGAGACTTAGAATCACCACCTTCAACAGTCTGCATGGTTTCATTTGGAGTTGACTTGGAAAAATCAGAAGGTGTAACCCCACATGCTGCTGCTGTAGCAGCTAAGATGTCATCTACATTTGATAAAATATTTCTTTCATCACTCAGAAGCATTGCCTCTGGGAAACATATTGATCCAAGAGAAACAAACTGAGCCTTTGAATCTTGTTGATCTGTTTCACTGAAATTGCCCTTTGTTGTCAAATGTTGTAACGGTTTTGAAGATTCAGCGAGGTCTATTTTCATAATTTCAGAATTCTGAGGATGGAGTTGCTGCTGAGGATGATCACCATTGCTCTGAATAATATGACCATCCATCTGAAGGAAAGGATGTACTATTTGTTGAGGACTCTGGACACGTTGTACTTGTAAAGATGCCTTTACTTGTCCTAAATTTGCCTGCAGTATTGACTGCTGAAGAATCTGTAAATCACAGGTGGAATCTAAAAGGACCTGTGTATTAGGAAGAGATGCCTGATGTCCATGTCCTAATGCATGGTTTGGAATCTGAATCTGAGGTGAGGCATTAATTACTTGATCATGCTGTTCCTGGACCTTGGCTTCATGTACCTTATGTATAAGAGGATGCTGCTGGTTTAAGTCTTTAGTATTCAAACTTACTTGTGGAGTTTGCATTAAATTAGCAGCCTTCTTAAGATCAAGGGTGGCTCCATTATTAGCCTGACCAATTTGCTGGCTAAGCTGTGTCACTGAACCAGCCATATTTTCTTCTTTCTTTGGCCCTTGCAGAGGAATACCTACAACTTGATCTTCAAGATGAGAGTTACTTCTAATTACACCCTGGGAATATCTGTCATCTGCCTTTGACACCTTGTAAGTGGATTCTGGAGCATTAATTTCCCCATCTGATAGCCTCTGGGTTGAAGGCTCAAGAGATGCTTGTGACTGCAATGCCTGTAACTCTTGCATTGGAAAGTCACCTTCTTGCTTAGAAGATGTATACACAGTTGAGCCAAGTTTTCCTTCAGCAAAAGACTTTGAATCAGGGGAAGGTATGTTATTCTGTAATGCATGACAATGTGTAGAGGATGCAAAAGGTGACTGGACAGCAGGCAAAAACTTCTGGGGCTGGGGAGATGATGACCCTTGAGTCTGGGCATTTTGGGAAGAATGCATAGTAATGTAATTTTGGGTTGGGCTAGAATCTGACAAATTTTGGGGTTGAGAGGCAGAAGAGTAAGATAGAGAAGGGGCCGTTAATGTCAGAGACCGCCCTGAGGCATAGCTTTCTGAAGGACTAACAACTGACAAAACTTGTGATTGAGATGAAAAACTAACCTGTGTTTGGCTAGCTGGTGATAAACCCTGAGAATGACCAGATGAATAACTTTGAGACTCACTGACTGAAGAAAGATCTCTTGTTTGAGCAGGGTAATTCTCATTTGTAACTGAAGATAATACTTCTTGTTGATTGGATGAATAACTAACTGTCTGATTTTCAGAAGTTATAGGCTGAGATGACCCAGAAAAGGTTAAGGTTTTATACAAGGATGGCAATTTCTCAACCTTGCTGGGTCTGTAAACTTGTGAATGAACAATAGATGGCACATTATGTGGCTGCACTAAACCATAATTTTGGGACTGACTAACTGATAAAAGGCTTGGCAGCTGTGCTGTAGAGTAGATTTGTGCTTGACCCGATATTACAGAACTCTGATTATGTAAAGGTTTGCAATAGCTTAGTGTTTGCACAGGAGGGATTGTATTTTGAGGTTTTTGGGTCTTAGTTGATGTTAGTGCTTGTTTTGTAGAACAACTGTTTATTTTTGTAGTAGGAGGATACCCTGATGATGGAATTGCAGGTGAGTAAGACTGAGCAAGTTCCACTGAGACCTGCGGAGTCTTCTGCTGCAAACCTCCATTGCTCACCTGAGTAGAATCTCCAATTGGACTACATGGTAAAGATGACTGCCTGGTTGTTTCCTGAAAATTAACCACACTTGTATTTGCTAGATAACTATGTAAGGAATGCTGTGAACCAGTCAGTTGTGCCTGAATAGACTGGGTACCTGAAGGCCGCTGATGGTGTTTAATAACACTACATTCTCGAAGAAGAGCTCTTTCAATGGAAGCAGTAGAACTAGAGAAGAGAGTTGAACTGTAGGCTTGAGGAGTCTGCTGGACTCCCCCCAGTGCTGAAGGCAACAAACTAAATTGAGGTTGTAAAAGATGGGGCGCTGACTCTTGAGCTGAGCGATATGTTGAAGACTGAGGTGGTACACTGTTACTTAACACAGAACTGCCCAGGCGTTCAAATGCCAAAGCAGTTGGAATAGTTCCCTGGGAAGTCTTAATTTGTAGCAAAGGATCATGAGGATTTAAAATTCCACTTGATGTAGTGTTAAAAGTTGAGTCTTGAAGCACCAAAGGTGAGGTGGTAACAAAGTTTCTATTGCTAAAGGTGGTAGGATGCTGATAAGCAGAGAGGGCAGATGGTGGGAGAGTTCCAGTGGTTGGCAAAGGTCCAGTAACAAACTCAGTTGCTGCTGAGGAATGCATACCTGTGAAGAGAAGGTATAAAGATTTTAATGTAATGTAAGGGAAGGTATAGCAGAAAATGACCCCCCTCCTCCCGCCAGTGTACTTCAGTTTCTGTTAGTTCCCCATGTAATCTCCAGTTTACTTCAATTTCTGTTATTTCTGCTTCTTAGAAATAGCTGGTCACTGTTCAGCATAGCTGGCTACTATGATGCATACTGTAAGAACCAATCAATAACCACCAAGTACTCTGCTTCTTGCTTGCAAATCCTATAAAAACTTCTCTCCCTGAGCCTTTGAGGTGTGACATCTTTTAGAAGTCTATGCCCATCAATGTTAAATAAATCTATCTACAAGTCTTGGGTGATGTTTCAGTGTTTCTATTTGCCATAGCAAAGGTACAAAGATTTTAATGTGATTTATAAACATATAAATAAGTATTTTCATAGTAGTGACATATAACCCTCAACCTACCAATATGTTTATGGGCTGAAAATCCTGAAGAACTAGTTTTGTATCTAAAATTTGAAAATTACATTTCAAAATATGTAACTTTCTTTCTTAAAGTAAGAAGTTATAAAGGTAGCATCAACTTGTATTTATAACTGTAATGTAAGTGAGTTTTTATTTTGTTGAACAAAGCCATATGAAAACAAAGAAACCAGGAAAAATAAATGTCATGTCTAGTGATTAATACACCCCAAGTTCTCAATGCAAAATACCAACAAATAATTGAAACTGAACCATCAACACTAAACTGCCTATATTTAACACGACAAGTAAAAGTAACACTTCCTTTTACCAGAATATTTTTATTTTAAAAATCTCTTGCAGGGCCAGGGATTTACCTCAGTGGTATAAGCGCCTGCCTGGAGAGTATAACGTCGTGAGTTTGATGCCTAGTACCAAAAAAACAAACCAAAACACCCCCCCCCACAAACCCTTGCATTTTAGTACTGGTTTCCCTACGAACCAAACAACAATAAATGCAAATGCATTATGAAAGGACTATCAGAAAATAACAAGCTTACCATTTCAGGATAGCATTCCTTTTTTTTTGAGATAGGACCTCGCTATATTGTCCAAGCTGGCCTTAAACTCACTATGTAGGCCAGGCTTGCCTCGAACTTTGCAGCAATTCCCTTGCTGCAGACTGCTGAGTCCTGCATTTACAGAGGTGTGCCACCACACCCAGCTTAGGTATCATTCTAGCTACACACAGAAAGAATAAAAATGTGTATACTATTGTGACCCAGAAGTTCTACTTCTAGAAACACTGTGCAAGGTATTCATTACAGCTATTTCTAAGTATAAATAGCTATAATGTCCAACGACAAGACACAATCAAATCATTAGGCCATATCCTAAAAACCAATAGTGATTAGGTATATATACAATGGGTGGTCAAAATACACAGTGAATGATTACATTTTTAAAAATGTGTTACAATAAAATGATACATTACCATTAATTCCCTCCAAAATGCTCCCCCTCATTTTGAACAGCCTTAACCCACCTTTCTCAACATTCGTCCTTAGTAGGTATGATCAAAACTACTGTGAATGCTGCTGCCAAGTACTACGCAGTACATAGGGCAGGTTAATAAAAGCATTATGTTATATCTTCATGTACTCTATTCACTGGACATAGCACCATAAGACTTCTGGCTCATCTTCAAAATCAAAATGTCTATTAAAGGTAAAAACATTCTGAACTGATTCAGGATGTCAAGGGACCCACAACAATACAACTAAGACCCTCACAAAAGCACTTCCAGAACTGCTACACCAAGTTGCAAGAAGAGAATAGATACATGCATTCAAAGCAAGGGACAGTATTTTGAGGGGGATTAATGGCAATGTATCTTTTACTGTAATAAATTTTTATAATTTAAACATTCACTGTGTTTTTGTGTTTTAACATAAAGATAACCAATAAATAAATAAATAAATAAATAAATAAATAAATATCAAACGGATTAACTTCTCTCTAAAAGTGTGAAACTGGCGTTAGGAACTATCATTTTCCCCTTTATACACTTTTTTTGTTGTTTAAATGTTTCATAGTAAATGTCCATTAAGAATTTTACTTCCACCATCTTAGTTTCAATGACAATTTTTCTTTCATTTTGACAAAATGGGAGAAGAGTCTCTGTTCCCTTGAAAGACAATTTCTTACTTCTATTAAAAATCAAAACAGTACTGCTAGTACAAAGATAAAGAATCTAGTGGCACTTAAAAGAACACTCAAAGCTAAAAATACTATATTCACAGGTACTAGAATAGATTTCTGAGATTTATCTACTTAAAGCCCCTTACCCTAGCAATGAGAAATTTATGGTCCACATAGGTAATGTGACTTGTCAAAGATTACAGGGCTACTAGGTGGTTTTCATGAATTTCTTTCTTTCTTTTTTTTTTGGTACCGGGGATCGAACTCACAACTGCATGCTTGCAAGGCAGGCACTTATGCTGCTGAGCTAAACCCCTGGCCCTTCATGAATTTCTTATCAACTTACTCAACTCCTCTTTACCACATATATCCTTTTGTGTGTTTTGTGGGGGAAAGGTTTAAAATATTAAAGGTAGACAGCAGTAAAGAACTGAAATTTGACTGAAGTTACAAATAAATTACTGATTTGGTTTTAAAGGTTATTCTACAGTTAAGATATGTTTTCTGTTAAATATATTGCACTAGCTAATAAACTCACTGTTGTTATAGCAGTAACTGATGCTACACAGTTACACCTAGAATAAAGAAAAGGAACTAGTTACTAAGGTCGGAGAGGGCCTTAAAATAGTGGGTAGTGAGTTTCTATTATTTGAAAATCTTCTATCTGTAGAGCAATAAAGGATTTTTCTCATTTGACTTCTGCATGACAGATTAGCGAAGAGTCACAGAGGCTAGCAAGTTCACCACAGTATATCAACAGAAGACACTGTGAAAGGCACTCAACACTCATGTTACACCCTCAGACATTCCAGCTAAAGATGCTCCTTATCCTAAATGGGTATGGTGGTGCACACTTGTAATCCCAGCACTTGGGAGGCTGACACAGTGAGACCCTGCCTCAAAACAACAAAAAAGAAAGATGCTCCTTATCCTGACACATTAACACCAATACTTTCTTCCTACTAATAATATGCTTGTGTATGTATGTTCTTACATTCTTTCCCAAAGAAGGTATACTAGTTAGGTCCAGTTAAATGTACACAAAAACTTACCATTTTTTTTAATGTGACCTTATGACAATACAATTTGTGGTGCTCTGGAAAAATGAAGATCATTAAAATTTATATCTGACTAGCCCAAGAGTCCAAGGTCCTTATGATGCAGTTCAATTATAGGCCCAGATACAAATTATAAAAGCAAATTTAAAAAACAAAAAAATTTTTTTGAGACAGGGTCTATGTAGTCCAGGCTGGCCTCACTCATAGTGATCCTCCTGCCCCAGCCTCCCAAGTGCTGGGATTACAGATATATGTCATCATACCTGGTCAATTTTGGGGTGGGGGTACCAGGGATCAAACTCACAACCTTGTGCTTGTCAGGCAGGCACTTATGCCACTGAGCTAAATCCCCAGCCAACTTGGCCAGTTCTTTAAAAATTTGAAATCTAAAAAAATTAAAACCAAGCATACAGAGTCAAGAATGCTTTACAGAAAGTGTTGGCTCAGAACTGAGTTAAAAACCTTCCTACCTTCTTTAAAAGTAAAAAATATTAACAAACTGTCCATCCATTCTTCTTTCCTTCATTTCTCTCTTCCTCTCTCCCTCCCCCTCTCATTTTTTCTTTCCAAGATTAGGAAAATTTATTGGGGAAAAGGAATAGGGATAGGAATACCTCCTGAGAGACAAGAGGGGTCTCCTTTGTTTTAAGACAATTTCTTAATATTAAGCTTTGCACTAATGTACTGATAAACAGAAAGTCAAACTAGTAAATACATGAAATATATTTTTGGAAGCAAAAAATGAGGCCAGTTTTTTTTAAAAAAATGATTTTTCTACTTTACACTACATCAATAATTTTCCCTTTAGAAGCAAAAATAAGTGTTGCTACACATGCTGAGAAGCTCTATTAATGGAATTCACATCAGAATGATAAAATATTATTTCTTATAATTGTTACTTTAAAAAATCTTCTCAAATATGATATGATATAGTTTCCTTAAAACAACAGCCCCAATCCTATAATTTTACACAAGTAAAAGATGAGTATACAAATAATTTTCCCTCCAGGTATGGGGGATTGAACCCCAGGGTCTTGTACCATTGAGTGATCCCTTGTTCTTTTGGTTTTTTTCGTACCGGGAATTGAACTCATGACCACGTGACTGCAAGGCAGGTGCTTATGTCACTGAGCTAAATCCCCAGCACCCGCTTGTCCTTTTTAAGACAGGGTCTTGCTAAATTGTCTAAGATGGCCTTGAACTTGCAACCCTCTTGCCTCAGGCTTCCAAATACCTGGTATTACATTTAAGCACTATTACGAGTGGGTTAAAATAATTTAAAGAGAAATCATTGAAAAGTGAAATTTTTAAAAATAAAATATAAAAAAGTATATATTGATATTATTAAAAATGAGTAAAATATAATACCAACTTACAATGGTTTTTATTAAATAGTGATTTAATCTGTTCATTTAAGAATAACTCCACATACCACTAATGATTAAATGATTCTGAAGGTTAATTTTACTATTCCAGCTACTCAGCTTGAAGTCATTAAACAAAATTTAATCTTTGCTTCTCTCAAACAGACAAGCACTTAAACTGGCAAAGTCAAAAACAAACTTTACATCAGGGTTTATCTTAAATAATTATCAGCCTTTCAATATGAACTTGTTAGTTGTCATCAGACTGCCCAAACAAAATTTCAACAGTAATTTATATCCACCCTAAAACTCTAACAGCCAGGAGAATGGTGGCACATGCCTATAATTCCAGCACTTGGGAAGCTGAGGCGGAAGGATCACCTCAAGTTTGGGGCAGGCATGGACTACACAGTAAACCCAAGGCCACCTGAACTACAAACCAAAAATCAAAAAATAAAAATCAAGCAAAAGAAAAAAGTAGGAGAGATGCTAATTTTTAAAGTTTACTGGAAAAATCAATCATTACTGTGATCACTCTCAGCCACACCATAATGACTAGGACAATAAAGGTACATTTTTGTTCAGTATTTTCAAAGAATTTAAAATTTCCAAAAACAAAGAATCACCTGTCTGCCAGGATGGAGCCCTGAATTGTGGTAGAAGAGTAGTTCCTGAAGAAGCAGCCTGAGCAGTTCGGGACTCAATAGTGGAGAGAAAATTCATCACGGAAGATTCTTTACTGTTAGTGCTGGCACTGTTCACACTTGTCTCAAATAATCCTGAAAGCCCTACAGTGAAATATAAACCCCAAAGTAAAACACTTATTTACAAAAATTCTATTCCTATCTTAGCCCAAAAAACAATTTCTGAAAACTGATTCCAAAAAAATCTATTACACTAGTTTTACTTTAAAATAGCAAACAAATATTAATTTAACCAAGCATCATAATTTAAAATCTCCAAAGATGCATAAGATTTCTCAATTATATATACTCTGTATCAGTAAAAAAATGAAGTTTTTCATCTCATTTCCACTTTAACATTTCCCATGGCATACTCACGCCCTGCACATTACATCTGTAATGTAAAACATAAACACCGTTTTTTCTTCTTCTTCACTCACTGTACCCTGGCTTCACAATTCTAAGCACACTTCACAAGAGAACTATACCGGCTGGCTGAGGTGTGGCAGCATATGCAGGAAGCTGATGAGAGGCTGCAAACGTCTGTCTCTGGAGATCTGGTTCAGACTGGGAGGGATGTCCTTCTTCATAGCTTAAACTAGAGGATAGTGAAAAATCAGTAACCCAAAACACAGTCTGAACTATACCATCAAACATTTTCAAGGACAACTATCGAAAGCAGATCTTGCCTCAGCTGAGGACTATGTGGAACTGGCAAAAACAAAACCGATCATAGCAGTAAAAGGCTTTGACCAAATTCTTGATCTATGGATAAGTTTCACAAGTCCATTGTCCCAATGGTAAAAATGTACTGACAATATACAAAAAGGGACAATGAACCATCCCATAGTATTTACCTTTATTTAACTTTCCCTCATAGGCTTTTTACTAGGAGAACTAACAGGATACAATGCAGAGTTCTGGGAAACAAGAGAGCTGAGTTCACTGTCTAAGTTCTACTGTTGGCTTACAGTGTGATTTATGTTAAGTGACTCATTACTGTTGAGCTGATTTATTCAGCTATATGAAAATGGGACCAAAGAAAATAAATTCTAAGCCCATAAGAAATCAAGTAGTAAAATAAACAGCCATATAACCATACCTACCAATTAAGACTGAACAATGATTAACATTTTGGTACATTTATTTCTTTAAATTGCTTAAAATAACTAGCAGACATCGTGGCCCTGCAGCCCTAAAAACTTCAGCTGTATCTTCTAGGAATAAGGCCTTTCTCTTTTTTTTTTTTTTAATTTCATGGGAAAAAAGAACAGTATTTCATAACAGAATCATAGGAGAGTAACAGTAGTTAATACACTGTGCATTGCAACATTTAAAGTAGTCACTCAGAGTACAAGTTATGGGAATAAAAAGTTCTCAGTCAATATTAGCACAAACCTTCCTTTTCAATGAACTAAGAGACATTAGTTATAACTTATCTTTTCTCCCCCCCATAAGGCCCTTCTTTTATATGACCAATCATTAAACATGAAGAAATTTAACATTAACTCAATAATCATTCAAAATATAGTGCATATCCCAGTTTTCCCAACTGTTGTCAAATATCTGGGATTTTTCAGCTCTTTCTAACAAGGATCTAATAAATACATATTTTGAGTTTGGGGCTATACAACTCAGTGGTAGAGAGCTTGCCTACCTCAGTTCAATCCCAGTCCTACAAAAACAGCCAGTAAAGTGAGAGAGCAAGAATTTTATTTGACTTTGCCTTTAACTTAGGGCCAGTGCTTCCACCCTGCCCATGATCTCAGATCTATTTATCTTGATTTCATGACATTAACTTATTTTTTGAGACATTCAGGTCAACTGAATCATAGGATTTCCCAAATTCGGGATTTTTCTTATATGAGGTAGCAAATAATGTCAGTTTGTCTAACCCTGAGGTAGCTGATATTAACTAGTATTCCAGGTACTGCTTGCCACATTTCTCCACGTAGTTATTGTTTTTTTCTACTTTGAAATTAGGTAGGCAACTGTAGAGAATTTACAGCACAAATATTGTACCTTGTTCTCAATAGCCAACAGTTTTAGTTTTACCTACCTATGATCCTTAATTCAATGATTACACTGATTACTGTAGTTAGCATTCTTCTGTAAAATCAAACAGCTTATTTTTCCCTTCTCTTGTGTGTATATAACATATTTACATATTTTAGTATATTTGAAAAATATACATCTGTATCAGCCTATCCAAACATCAATTTAAAAAAATCAAAGATCTACATAGAAGTCCTGAAACTTTGCAAACTGTTAAATGAAAATACAGAGGAAACACTTGAAGCCATAGGCACAGGCAAAGACTTTCTGACTAGACTCCAACAGCACAGGAAATCATATAGTAAGAACCAAAAATGAGACTATATCAAATTAAAGTTTCTGCACAGCAAGGGAAATAAAGTAAAGGGAAAGCCTCTATACACAGTAAGAGAATCTTTGTCAGCTATTGTTCTGATAGGATTAATATCTGTAATAGATAAAAGACTCAAAGAATTGAATACCAAAAAAAAAACACCAAAAAACAAAAACAAAACCAAAGAGCTCAATCAATAAACAGGCAAATGAACTGAACAAACACTTCTTAAAAGAAATATAGGTGGTCAGTAAGTATATGAAAAAATCTTCAACCTCTAACATACTAGGGAAATGCAAATCGAAACTACATGGTAGTACACCATGGCATGGTAGTACACACCTACAATTCTAGCTATATTACTTAGTACACATTTAAAGTAATTAAAGTCAGCACAGTATAGAGTTATCTACATAGCCATGTTTACTGCAGCATAACTCACTATACCCAAGATATGGAATCAGTCCAAGTGCCCATCACCAGGTGAAATAAAGAAAATGAGGCATATATAGACAGTGGAGTATTATTCATTCAGCCATAAAGGACAAAAATTTGTCATTTATAGGAAAATACAATTTGAAGAGTATGTTAGGCAAAATAAGCCAGACTTAGAAAAACAAATATTGCACGTTCTCCTCAATATATGGAATCTTAAAAAGATGACGAGGATGCAAATGGGAGACTATTACTATACAAAAGGAAGGGGAAAAGGGTGAGAAAGAATAATAGGGGCGATACAGAGTGGCTAACGGGGTGATAGATATGATCAAAATATATACATTGAAACTCCCCCAAGAATTTGCCTTTCCTGTGAGTTGGCAGAAGCCACGATGGGTGCAGGAGGAGTATGAAAGAAGCCAGTTTGCTCTTCCTGTGAGCCAGGAGAATCAAGAACACCTCCCCGCAAATCATAAGCAACAGGCTGATTTGGAGAACAGACTGAGTTGATAGCAACTGAGATATGAGAGCAACTAAATTCTTGTATTGTTTGATTGACTTTGCAGGCCTAAGGCTGGTAGTCTGAGCATCTATTAGGAGAACAGTATGCAATATAGCAAATATGGGGGATTTCCTTGTGCCGTTTTTTAAATCCAATATTGTTCTGTTTTGTTTTGTTTTATTGTTTTGTTTTATTCAATGTTCTGTTTTGATTGGCTTTATTGGTTTTATTTGATGTTACTATGTCTGCTGGTATGGACAACTATCTTGAAAATAACCAGATATATTATGGTAACCAATGTTGATTCTATACCACAGTGGTACAGTGAAGTTCTGTACCACTTTCACTGTTTTGTTTTGATGGTTTTATTGCTTTATATTGTTAGGATTTATGCTCTTTAAAGTTAAAAAACAAAAAAAGAAAGAAACTCTCCCAAAATGTGAGGACAAGAGTTGATAGAAGGGTAATAAAAAATGATTAAGGTATCTTATATGCATGTACAAACCTGCCAAACTGAAACTCATTAATTTATATAAACAATATGTATTAAGAAAAAAAGATGTGAAGGCAGGTGTGGTCACACATGCCTATAATCCCAGGAAATCAGTCTCTCTCCATACACGCTACACACACACACACACACACACACACACACACACACACACACACTCTCTCTCTCTCTCTCTCTCACTCACTCACTCACTCACTCACTCACTCACCAGAGACTCCTAATGTTCAACTCATCTCTTCAGTCCTGTGGGTTGTTTGTTTTTGACATGTCTTTCTTAGTACTTACAACCTTACCTTCTAGTACAAAATGTTTCAAGCTCACCTTGAATTACTTTCCCTGTTTCAGACCTGCAGAGTCCTTTAACTGAGCCATAAGTTCTGTATTTTGCACATGTTCAATGTGTGGGGTGTCACTGCATCTAGGACTTTTCAGTGGACAAAGCCAAAGACATCTTTTTAAAAAACAAAAGTTTACAATGACAACTCCTGCTCAAATCAAATACAGATTTCTTCATCTTCGCCCATTTTACACATGTATATGCAATTAGCTATGTTCAAAATCCTGGTTGTCAATTATAACAATGTATTTATTCAGCACCCTAACCCAAAATAGTGTAATACCACGCTACCAAAAATAAACCTACTAAGTGAAGTTCAATATTGACTTAGAGTGCTTTTTGATCATATCTCAGTAAGGCTAGTTAAAATATGGATTCAAAGGTAAGGAATTATTTTTTGTATGGCAATATTATTAATTAGATATAGGAGATGGATTCTGTTTCTATTTGAAGGATTCCATTTTAGGATATACTTCACTTTTTTTAAAACTCAAAATCGGGGCTGGGGATTTAGCTCAGTGGCTTAAGTGCCTTCCTGGCAAGCACAAGGTTGTGAGTTCAATCCCTGGTACCAAAAAAAAAAAACAAAAACAAAAACAAAAAAACCTCAAAATCAACTTTATTGACTGAGGAAGTAGCTGAGCATGCCTGCTTAGCATGCAAAAGGCCCTAGGTTTGATCCCCAGCACCACAGACAGACAGACAGATAAACAGATACACACACAAAGTCGACTTTAATAAAGTAAAACACATACACCCATTTTAAGTACTGCATATAGTTCAATGTGTTTTGATAAATTTATATACCAGTCTAACAACAGTGCCACCCCAATCAATACAAAGACACTGACATCACAAGTTTTCACGCCCTCCTTTGGATTCACTTTATCACATCCCAGCCCTAGTCAACCACCAATAACCCCAACTGTCACTACAAATTTAGAATAACCTGTTCCAGTATTTCATGTAAGTGGAATCATATAATATATATGCTCTTTTTCTGCTAGACTGTTTCATTCAGCATGTTTTTAAGATATTCATGTTACACTCACAAGTAGTTAATTCCTTTTTATTAAACTGTACGAATATAGTACAGTATGTTTATTCACACACTAATGACATTAAACCTGTTTCTGGTCAGGAGCTGCTAAGAATAAACCTGCTGTGAACATGTGTGTATAAGTCTTTGGTAGATAAGAAATTGGTGTTTTTTGTTCTGTTTTGACAGTATGAGGAAGCGAACCTAGGGTCTCACATATGTTAAGCAAGTGTTCAACACTGAGCTATATTCCCATTATAAAGCTTTAATTTATACAGTATGCACAGTAAGAGATTAACAATAACCAGTACTTTGAGACCATTAGTACTTTGAGACCATTAGTAAATAAGGTTTACTTATTTACTACTATGAAAACACAACAGGTGAGCTGGTGGCTACTAAAGCACTAATGAACAGGTAGCACATGCACTGGCCAAAGAGATGATTCATATCCTGGTCAGGATGGGGAAGGAAAGCTAGAGATTTCATCATACAGCTCAGAAAGGTGTGCAATTTAAAACTAAGGAAGTTTAACCTCTAAAATTTTCCACTTAATATTTTCAGACCAAAGATAACTGGGTAAATGAAACAATAGAAAGCAAAACTGCAAAATCATAGATAAGGGAAATCTTTTGTACTGTCAGCTTGTAACTTTTTTTCTTTTATTAAAATTTTAGGGCTAGTGACACAGCACTTGCCTAGTGTACACAAAGCCCTATGTTTGATCCCTAGTACCAAAATAAAAACAAAAAATCAAAGTTTTTCAGATTTTAAATTATTTGTATGGGGCTGGGGATTTAACTCAGTGGCTTAAGCACCTGCCTGGCAAGCGCAAGGTCATGAGTTCGATCCCCAGTACCCCCCCCCAATTTGGCCTTTACCAACAGATCATCTATGATCTAAAACTCCAAAATATGGAATGCTTCAAAAATCTGAAAATTTTTTAGTTATTTTAGTACCTAAAATTTTCAGATTCTGGATGAGAGATGTTCAATCTGTATTAACTTTTCTACTTAGATCCATGATCCATTAGGAGTTAATTTTTGTATATAGCATAAAGTAAGATTTGGAAGAACTATTATTAGTAGTAGTGCTGGGGATTAAACCTAGGGCCTCACACATGCTAGGCAAGCACTCTATCACTGAACTATACCAACTCTACACTTCACATTTTGTAGATTTCATTCTTTACTTACTGAATTGCCTTTGTATTTCTTACAAAAGTCTACTAATCAGTTAGGTTTAGTGGCACTAGGAGGCTGTAGCGGCAAGAACATCACCTGGAGCCTAGCCTGGGCAATCTCAGTGACTTAGCAGTGACAGTCTGTTTCAAATAAAAAATTAAAGAAGGGCTGGGATGTAGCACAGGTTGAAAGCCTTGGGTTCAACCTCCAGTACAGAAAATAAATTAATTTTAAATAAATATTTAAATTAATAAACTTTAAAAATCAATTAATCATATAATTTGAGGTCCACTTCTTGATAGTTCTGCTATTAATATGTCTGTTCACGTAACACAGGTTTGTTAACTATAGCTTCATAAGCTTGGAATTCAGTAATGCAAATCTTTCAATTTTGTTCTTTTTCAGAACTTTTTTGGGCTGGAGAATATAACTCAGTGACAGGGTACTTGCCTTACATTTGCAAAGTTCTTAGTCGGACCTCTGCAAAACAAGCAAGAAAACTCAGTCTGAGGATAACAGGTATTCTCATTTAAATTTTAAGTCAGTTTTCAGTCTACAAAAACATATTATATAGGATCTATACTTCAGTTTAGTGGAAAGAACCATTTTAAATGGCAGTGAGTCTTTAAATACCTATATAAGTGGAATATGGTATATCCATTTATATAGGTATTTAATTTCCTAAGCAATGTTTGTAGGTTTAATGTACAATTGGGGGAGATAAGATTTACTGGGAATTGCACTCAGGGCCTTTGCACCAAACTCCATTTCCAGCCTTTTTAAAAAATGTTTAAGATAAAGTTATGTTAAATCACGAAGTTGCCCAAGCTGGGCTCAAACTTGTGGTTCTTCTGTCTCAGCCTCCCAGAGTACTGGGGTTACTGGCATGCAGCATCACACCTAGATTTCTGTACTCTCTTGGTGGAATCATTTGCAAAAAAAACCCAGATTTGATTTTGATAAAATCCACTGTATTTTTTTTTATTTTTGTCATGCTATTTGATAGCATGTCTAAGAAATTATTAGTGAGCCCAAGGGCATAAAGATGTATATCTATCTGTTCTCTATGTTATGGATTTACTTTTACATTTATGCTTATGATCCACTTTGAGTTAATTTTTGTATAGGATATAATGTAGGAGTCTAACTTCACATTTTTGATACTCATTTTAACTACATTTTGAAATTCTTCATTACAAAAAAATCAAATGTTCTACTGTTTTATCTACTTTTCAAATTATGATAGCAGTTATTCTCATTGAAGCAATTTTTTATGGCGAAGGATAGTGGGAATTGAACTCAGGATCTTTTACTTGCCAGACAGGCACTTATGCCACTGAGCTATATCCCCAGTCCTATTAAAGCAATTTAACACATATGCATTCCCTTACTTTCGCAGCTGACATCTTAAAAGTAATGACGCTCTAGTAGCCAAAAGCATACCTAGTACTCAGCTCTTGGTCTCCAATGCCATTTATTCTCCAAGAAACAGGAACCAGAGCTCCTTGAAGAAATGGCTTAGTCTAGTAGTGGGGTAGGAAATATGCAAGATCAACCTGCATTTTCATATAGTGCCAGAAAATAAAGAACTGCTCAAAACAAGCCCGCAAGGAAGGGGGGAGAGGAAACTCAGCAAGCTGTCTACATTTATAGGGATAAGTCAGAGTCTCAGAGGCCAACTAAAAAAAAGCTCAATGACCAAAGTTGGAATATTATCAATAACAAAATAAAGTACACTGGATTGTAACCCAACATATAGGTTATATACTCATGGGTTGCATGCTAGGCAAATGCTCTATCACTGAATCATACATCTAGCTGTTTTATTTTTAGACAATGTCTAAATTATTTTACTTTATGACAGTGTCTCACTAAATTACCTAGGCTAGCATCAAGCTCATGATCTTCCTGCCTCAGCCTTCTAAGTAGTTGAGGTGACAGTGCTTCCATGTATGGTTAGGATTACATCAACAAAAACTATACTCATCTAACCTTAGTACAGTGTTACTCATGAACTGTGATACTATCAAACAGGTTGGGCCAGGGGTTTAGCTCAGCGGTGTAAGTGCCTGCTTGGCAAACGCAAAGTCGTGAGTTCGATCCCCGGCACAAAAAAAAAAAATAAATAAACAAATAAATTAAAAAACCAAAAAAACCAAAAAGGTGGTTTACCGATAATCAGGTTGTCAAGCATGTATTCAGTCTCCTATGGTTGGTCCATCCCCATATGCCATATAATAATTTCTAAAACTAATAGAGGGCTAGAAGTATAATTCTTCCATTCCCTTTTCTCACACTTATGAATGGTGTATGGGCTTCAGGATAAGGAGGGCCAGGATTCTGCAGGGCAAAGTATTTTCTTCCTTCAACTGATATCATTTCTTTGACTTTGGTGGGGGGTACCAGGGATCGAACTCACGACTGAGCGCTTGCAAGACAGGCGCTTATGCCGCTGAGCTAAATCTCCAGCCCCCAACTGATATCATTTAAATTTTTAAAAATCTAACCTTTTTCTCAAAATCAAAACACACCATGGCCCGAAGCAAGACCAGCAGATCGCTGTAGCTGCCGGTTTCAAACAGGAGCCTAAAGAGAATTCTTTCTGTGATCTGTTGGCCATTTCTGAACTTTGGAAATGGAATGGTCAATTCATCAGAAAGAAATCGCAGGTGAGTATGGCGGACATTAGGGGGCCTGCAGGGGAGAGACCCTGGTGCCTCGGGACCTGCACCGTGCGGTTGACTCGGGGTGCTGGAAGAAGAAGGAACTCCTCCCCTCTCTGGGGGGCAGCTGAGAGTGTGGCAGACTTTTGGCAGCCGGAAGGAGAGAGACCCTGCCACGTCGGGACCTGCAGGACCTGCACAGTGCGGTTGACTCGGGGTGTAGGAGAACAAGGAACCCCCCCCCTCTGGGGGCGGCTGAGAGTGTGGCAGCTTTCAGCCGCCTCAAGGAGAAAGACCCTGGCGCATTGGGACCTGCACAGTGCGGCTGACTCGGGATGCCGGGAGAACAAGGAACTCTTCCCGTCTGGGGGTGGTGGTGGTGGTGACTGTGATCCTGCTGGCGTGTGGGCTGAGAATCAGACATCTCATGTTGTCCTGTCCCATCCCGTGTCCCCCCTCCCCCTTCCCCCTGCCTAGCAAGTGGGAGCCAGTGAACTACACATCTTGTGAAAAGATTGGCTATGTTATTTAGTATGAGCTTTCCATATGCAAAGATAAGGACAACCATTTGGAAGAAAACAAGAGACAATATGACAGATAGTGAAGATCTGTGGTTGTCTTGCTTTGAAATTTATGCTTTCTTATGTCCCATTCTGTTCTGTTTTGTTGTGTTTAATTTTATTCCCTTTTAAAATAAAAAAAAAAATTAAAAAAAATCAAAATAAAAAACCCCCAAATTATTCAGTTACCACTCTATCTTAAATATAAACATCATTTCTGTAACATTTTAATCTAATTTTCTTTAACAGAGAAAATTAAGTTTGAAGGCAGATTAGAAAACAGACAAAAATCTCATCTAGAGTGGTAATTTACATAGTAAAAATAGAATATAAGAAAAAAAAACTTTGAATGCTAAGAATATGCTCTCTTATGGTTTATATCCAGATAGTAATAAACACAAGGCTATTCCTATGGCAGCCTACCTTTACATCAGTAATACTTAAGAAATAAGACACATTCCAGATTGAATGAATGATTTTTGCCCTAAGTAGTTGCATTCTTCTCTTTGTACTAAAGATTTTAGCCACTGGAATTAAAATACAATAAAAACAAGATTATTTTTAAGCTCTGAAAATATTATTTTAGTCATAGATATATCAACTTTTCATAGTTGTGAAACTATGTTGTGATTCTGCAAATAAATGCTACAAGACTTTGAACAAAACGTGATTTCGCACAGTACTAATTTTGCTCATTTATATAGTCCAATGTTCTTTGCAGCTCCAATATTCTGAATGACAATAAACATTTTTACTTCATCTATTATGCAACATTCCTTAGTTTAAACTTGTACAGAAATAAACACAGTTCACTGTCTTTACTTTGTGTTTGGAAATAACTTTGCATTTACAACTCTAACATGTCTCTTCCACTTACATCAGCAAGCTAAGTACTTTATAAAACTATTTTATTTTAGTAACCACAGTCTGAGAATTAAAAACAAAAGCCTGTAGCCTATGAATAATCAGTCCTTATTAAGGAAAGATTTATCAGAAGTTTGAAAAAACTAAAGAACCTTGAAACAAATATTTACAGCTGTTAAAAGCACTGGCTCAGCTGGGCACGGTTGCTCATGCTTATAATCCCAGAACTCTAGAGGCTGGGGCAGGAGAACTGGAGCAAGTTCAAAGCCAGCCTGGACTCCACAGTGAATTCACAGCCATCATGAACTACGTAGTGAAACCCTGTCTCAAAAAACAAAAAAACCCAAAAACCCAACAACAAAAAAAAACAGGCTCTGCAAATAGGTAGGATGATTTAAATTCAATTCTGTACAAATTCTATGACTTGAGGCTAACTACCCTCAACTGTAAAATACAAGTGGCCAGGTGTGGTAGCATATACTTTTAATCCCAGCACTCTAGGAGGTTGAGACAGGGGGATTAAAACTTCAAGCCCAGAGTGGGTAAGATAGCAAATTGGCCAGACACCATCTCAAAAAATAAAAAAAGTCCAAGGATGAAGCCTAGTCCAAAAGCCCTGAGTTCAATTCACAGTACTGGAGGGGGAGAGGTAACAATAATATCCACCTTCATCACAATATCGTGAAAGTAAATGATAAAGTAAATACGTAGCAGTTTGTACAGTACCACACTTGGTGCACAGTCAGTGTTCAATGTTATTGTTGTACCTAAAAGTGAGGTCAACATATATACAGCTGACATTTATTGACTGCCAAGTATTATCCTAGACACTAGAAGATACAGAAATAAAAAGACATTAAGAAAACAGACAAACATACAGGAAGGCTTCCTCTAACAAGTGACAGCACTGAAAGGAAGACACAAAATTATCCAAGGAAAGTTTTATCTTTCAAGATAAAACAGTGCATGTTAAGACCTGAGAATGGGGGCTGGGGATTTAGCTTAGTGGCTTAAGCACCTGCCTGGCAAGTGCAAGGTCGTGAGTTTGATCCCCAGTACCAAAAAAAAAAAAAGACCTGAGAATGTACATCAAGATGGCACATTAGTAGACCTGTAAATAATTCTATGTGGTTCTTTTGGAGGATGGAACACACAGGAAGCACACAGGAGCGAAACTCTAGAAAAGTACTATATGTGCAAAAACAACTCATGTTTGTCTTCAAGGGAATCCAAAGCCTCCAAAGAATTTAATTCAGAGTTAAGTTATTAAATTTGCACTTTAAATAATGGTTCTTAACCAGGAGTGTTCACTGGTATTCTGGCAGGTCTTTTCAAACTATACATGTCCAGAGGTCACTTCCAAAAGGCATTTATTAATAATGTGAGGATGGAATTCTGTAAATTGACTGAGAAAGTTCAAAAGAGGGCTGGGGGTATGGTTTAGTGGTATTGGGTTCATGTTTAGCATGGTGGGGGGGGAAACAGCTCATTTTTGTGGCCCTTTCACTCTCTTAGATAATGTCTTACTCGCTCAGATAATCTGATAAACAATGTGGAGAACAGAGCAAGCCTCAAAGCAGCAAACCAACATCCTACTGTAGAAACCCAAACGGAAAACTGTATGGACCAAACAGTGGCAACAGTTAGCTGATATCTGTAAAAAAAAAAAAAAAGTACAACTCAGGGTAATTCAGTGATACAGTGATCACCTAACAAGCAGGGTAATTCAGTGATACAGTGATCACCTAACAAGCTTGAGGCCCTATGTTCCACATTCAGCACTGCACCAAAAAAAGAAAACACACACACACACACACACACACACACACACACACACACACAATTGAAAGGGTGTGACCAATGAGGATTTCCCGAGAAAAGCAATAAAATCGTAAATCATGATCACTTACAAGGCTGAACATAGTTGAAAAAGTTTAATTTTAAATTCTTTGAGTTAGAAGTATTCATAAGAGATCTGACAAGAAATATTCAAAAGGATCACATAACATTGGGCCTTAGAGTTAAAAAGAGAACTCTTAACCGGAAATTAAAAAATGGAAATTATTACCAATTGGGTGATTTCTGAAGTCATGAAAACAGGCAGAAGTACTCCAAAACATGTTTCATGAGATGCAGAGAACACAAGTTACAGGGACACTATGCATATGACCAATGATAATAATTTTCCACTCTCAAGGATGTTATGTGGAGTTCAGAATTCCTTGCAATTAAAAGTCCCCCTTTTTCCTATTCTTATTTAAAATATCACAGGCATAAAAAAATTTAAAAAATATATCACAGGCATTTATAAGTAAAAGCATTATAAAGATAAACTTATTATACACAATATGTATCTAGTCTACAGAACAGATTAAAACAAGTGATAGAACAAAACAAATTCATTTCTTTATTCAACAAATAGTAGGTGTTATGGCTTGTGTCTAGATGTCCTCCCAAAGTGTTATGCAGTCATGTAAGGGGTGGTTCAGAAGGTGCTGGATCTAGAGTATGTGGTGGTGGGATTAGGGGTGTGTGGATAAATCAGCCCTCTGATTGGTTTGGCAACCACCCTCCAGCCGGTAGCATAGATTGCATATAAACGGGGCAAAAAGAAGCTGCTAAAGTCACTTGGACTTACTTGTTTGCTTTTGCTGTCTTTTGTCTGTCATGAACTGTTACTCCTCTGCAATGCCCCTCTGCCATGCCACCCTGGCCTGAAGCCAGGAGACTATGGACTGAAACATGTACTGAAACATGTATGAAATGTTAAGTCAAATAAACCTTTTCCCCTTTATTAACTTTGGGTGTTGGATATTTTGTCTCAGCAATCAGAAAAGTAACCAATACGCTAGCCAATGAGCAACTCACAGGAGCTATGCCAGTGAACAAGATCAAAAGGATGTATACTTTCAAAGAGCTTTCAGTTTACTCCTAAAGTGAGGAGGAAAATACAAGAAAACAAAATAACCAACTAATTACAAACTCTACCAAGTGAATTAAAGAAGAAAAAACAAAGTACAAAACTGTCTGAAAGCTTCTGCATAGAGAGGGATATTAGGCAAGCCGAGTCCCAAAATAGAAGAAGAAAAGCAGAAACAGTTTTGCAAAGGCCTGAGATGGAAAGGGGTTTGGGAAATAAGCTGAAGGAAGACCAATGGTTTTGGAAGTGCACCAAGGGAAGGGGTCACTTGGGGAGACAGCAGACAAGGGTCAGACATGAAAATTCTATGGGTACAAGGAGTCTGGATTTCATTCTAAAGTGCAGTGGAAAAACCAAAGGATTTTTATGCGTGGGAATGACTAAAATACACATAGATACATACCTGCTACAAAACTAACTTCATTTCAACCTAAAATTGAAACAAAGGATTTTTAAAATCAAATACATGTATCTTTCAGTGTCATTACCATACAACCCATATATGCACCACTACCTAAATAGCTTGAATTTCATGAAAAGTTGTTTTAAAAGTAAATGTAAAGGGTCAGGTTTTGTATAGCTGGGAATTTAGCTCTTCACCGTAAGCGCCTGCCTGGCAAGCATGAGGCCATGAGTTCAATCCCCAGTACCAAAAAAAAAAAAACCAAAAAAACCCCCCCAAAAAAAAACCAAAAAAAAAAAACCCCAAAACAAAACCAAAAAAAGAAAAAGAAAAAAAAAGGGTTAGGTGTAGCACATCTTTAATCCCAGTACTTCAGGAGGCTAAGGCAAAAGAATCATAAATTCAAGCTCAGCCTGGGCAATTTAGTAATTTAGTAAGACCTTGTATTAAAATAAAAAATTTTTAAAGGAGCTGGGGATGCATTTCAGTGCAAAGA
>PVJX010025351.1:0-27008 GCA_004027295.1 Dolichotis patagonum | reverse complement strand
TGGGGCTCTGATGTCCCATTCCAAGGTAAACCCCAAGGATCTGACTTCCTCCCACTGGGCACCACCCCCTCAAGGGTCCAAGTCACTACCCTGGGGCCCTGGGGAATCCTTTCCTGGTCCCTAGTGACATCTTTTTTTTTTCTTTTTTTTTTTTAATTTTAAAAGGGAGTAAAATTAAACACAACAAAACAGAACAGAACAGAATGGGACATAAGAAAGCACAAATTTCAAAGCTAGACAACAGAGATCTTCACTATCTGTCATATTGTCTCTTGTTTTCTTCCAAATGGTTGTTCTTATCTTTGCATATGGGGAGCTCATACTAAATAACATAGCCAATCTTTTCACAAGATGTGTAGTTCACTGGCTCCCACTTGCTAGGCAGGGGGGAGGGGAAGGGGGGACACGGGAGGGGGACAAGACGACATGAGATGTCTGATTCTCAGCCCACACACAGGCAGGATCACAGTCGCCCCCCCCAGAGATGGGAAGAGTTCCTTGTTCTCCCGGCACCCCAAGTCAACCACACAGTGCAGGTCCTGATGCGCCGTGGTCTCTCTCCTTCAGGCCGTCGAAAGTCTGCCACGCTCTCAGCCACCCCCCAGTGAGAGGAGGAGCTCCTTGTTCTCCCGGCACCCCGAGTCAACCGCACTGTGCAGGTCCCAGTGCACCAGGGTCTCTCCCCTGCAGGCCCCCTAAAGTCTGCCATACTCACCTGCTATTTCTTTCTGATGAATTGACCATTCCATTTCCAAAGTTCTGAAATTGACCAACAGACCACAGAAAGAATTCTCTTTAGGCTCCTGTTTGAAACCAGCAGCCACAGCGATCTGCTGGCCTTGCTTCAGGGCCACCCTAGTGACATCTTTTAAGTTGCACATTTATTAACAAAGTGGAAGAGACAGTAGGAAACAGTGAGGGAGAATTTTTAGATGGAAAGGGGCTCTAGGGGAAAGAGAAGGAGAGGGGGGAAGGGGAGGTAAAGAGAACCGAGATGTGGGGTGTACACACACCAGCTCCCCATGGTGCATGTATGCGTTATGGATCACAAACATGAACTCATAAAAATCTGTATAGACATTACATGTTTGTGTCATTCAGCAGGATGTAAACTGTTTCTTTGTATTTCCTACTTTTGAGCTGGCAACAAATGTGCCAGGTCCCTTTGGGACAGCACTGGAGAAAGAGACGCACAATTTCAGGGGAAGTAAACAGGACTCTGCTTCTTTCCTTCTTCACCAAGTTGAAATTCACACCCTATAAAATGCACCTTTCTCAGCCCACAAATCAGTAGTGTTCGGCTTGCTCACAGTGCCACGTAACTGCTTCCTCTGCAGGGTTCCAAGGCAGCTTTCATCACACCCACAGGTAGCACTGTGGCCCCGGCAGGCGCCAGGATGCACCCTGTCTCTGCGCTCACCCAGCTGCGATATTGCAGCATGTGGCCTTCCTTGTCTGCTTGGCTTGGCTTTGGGTTTCGAAGGTTGATCCGTGTTGTACAGTGTATCATTCATTCATTTCTTGACTAAGGAATATTCTAAGGTGTGAACACACTGGATTTTGTTCCTGTATTTATCCACCGATGGACATGTGGGCCATTCCCTCCTTTTGGTTTTTGTGGAAAGCAGTGCTAAAGGCACGCGTGCCAGTGTGTGCTGCAATTCCTGCCTTTGGTTCTCCTGAACACTAACGCAGTAATGGAATTCTGGGAAGAAACTGCCAAGCTGGTTTCCCCGGGGGCTGCACTACTGAACATTGCCATCAGCAGTTTCCACACCTCTCTGTGGTTTTGGCGACACTAATGGTGCCAACACCATTTCACAAGTTCACGATTCCTCTGCCCCTGCTCCTAGGAGACACAGCTACTATTTCTGTCTCACTCACTCTCTGTGTCCTTTGTTCTTTTGCTGTTGGATTGAAGAAGTTTCTCAGATACATAATTTAAAACTATTTTGTTTCACTCTGGACATGGTTTTCCCATTTTCTCTTACTGTCCTTGATACACAAAAGCATATCATTTCATGGATGTTCTGTGAAAGAATCTATTATAAAGTCATAAGCCTGAAGACTCAGTTCTCTGTTAGTAGTCTTAGGGCCTCAGCAACTGTTCTTAGGTCACTGATCTATTTGCAGTTTATT
Source organism: Dolichotis patagonum (assembly GCA_004027295.1). Taxonomy (NCBI): domain Eukaryota; kingdom Metazoa; phylum Chordata; class Mammalia; order Rodentia; family Caviidae; genus Dolichotis; species Dolichotis patagonum. Next base: position 24,869 of record PVJX010025351.1, on the reverse strand, counting down.
GTTGTGCCTGGTGCAAGGTAGGGGCTCGATTTGTTCCGGTTCTGCGTATGGATATCCAGCTGTCCCATCACCATTTTCTCAGAAGATCATTTCCCCACAGGAGCCCTCAGATAGTCTTGACACCCTTGCCAAAAGTTCAGTTGGCTATAGTTGTCTGAATTCTGGGCTTTTCTATGCCATTGGTCCACATGTCTGTTATTACCATAGCATTGCATGGTTGTGACTAGGGTTGTCCTCTCCAATAAAAAGAAGAGACTGGCAGAAGAGACTTTAAACACACGATTTGACTATGTACTGCTTACGAAAGGCGCACTTTAGAACTCAGACTGAAAGCTTTACGAAATTAAATAAAAGCTATATCTTATAAATAGAAAGACCTCCAAGTATGCATACTTGTGTGGATAACCTTAATTACATTTAATTACTTTTAAAGAAAGGTTCGTTTCTGCTATTTTCCCATTTTTTTCTCTATCTTGTATCTTTTGGTGTTCGTTTCCATCACTACTGCCTCCTTATGTGCTTAACTGACTTGCTGCCCTGTTTTAATTGTCTTTTTTCCTTTCTGGTTTCCATGGAACCTGTAAGTGACATCTTCAACTTATTTTTAAAAAAGTATGACTTGATACCAGCTTAGCTTTGTCTTAGTCACTTTCTTGTCACTGGGACGAAATGCCTAATACCCACAACTGAAAGATTTATTTTGACTCACATTTTGAGTCCCAGGCCAACTGACTCCAAGGCAAAAATGGCCCGGTGGAAGGGCCTAGCGGAAGAGAGGCCTCATGGGCCACAGGAAGCAGAGAGGGAGAGGGAGGAGCCAGGGAGGGAGATGGACCCTTCCAGGCCACGCCCCCAGTGACCACCGCTAACCAGGCCCCGCCTTGCAGCACAGTCAGGCTGAACTTCTTGTGGATTAATCAGCTGGTGAGGCCACGCCTACACGGTCCAGGCACCTCCCAAAAGACCTGCTTCTCAACGAGGGACCTTCTGGATCTCAACCACGACTATTAAGACACTACGCTCTTCTACATCTCTGCCCCTTTTACATTTTTGTCAATAACTACACCACGACAAATTGCATACTCATTAACATAGATTTATAATTATTTTTGTCGTTTGAATCATGTAGGAAGTAAAAAAAGGAATTAGCAAGTAAAAATACAGTAATACCGGGTTTTCTGTTTAGCTATGTTGTTTCTTCACTTGGAGAACTTGGTTTTTTTTATAGCATTGAGTTAATCTTTTGGATACCTTTACTTCAGCCTGAAGAACTTCCTTTAACATTTTTTTATAAAGCTAGTCCAGTTGGTAATGATTCTCTCAAGTTGTGTTTATTTGAAAATATCTTAATATTCTTAATATTCCTTTGCAAGGTCAGTTTTTGTTTTTGTTTTTGTTTTTGGTACTGGGGATCCAACTCATGACTTTGTGCTTGCCGGCAGGCACTTACACTGCTGAGCTAAATCTCCAGCACTGGAAGGTTAGTTTCGCTGGAATAAAATTCTTTGTTTTTTCTTTTGGTCCTTTCAATATGTCAATTTCACTTTTTTCTTCCAGCACTTTAAATATGTTATCCCATTGTTTTCCAGCTGATGTGGTTTCTGCTGAAAAAATAAAGGACAGTCTGACTGAGAGTCCTTTGTACATGACAAACCATTTCTTTCTCACTGTGTTCATGTTACTCTGTCGTTTATGTTTGATTATGGATAACTTTGTCCCATTTGGAGTTTATTGGGTTTCTTAGTTTATAGATTCAAGCTTTTCATCAAATTTGGAAAGTTTAAACTGCACTGTTTCCAATGTTCTTTGTCCCTTTCTCTCTCCTACCTCCACAGGTGCTGCCACCCTGCCCCTCCTGCCTCAGAGTCGTCTTCCACGGCTCTCTGAGGCCCCATTCACTTTTGTTTCTTTTTTCTCTCTCTTCCTCAGATTTAAAAATGTCCTGTGTTTCAGTTTACTGATTCTTTCTTCTGTCATCTCAAATCTGCTGCCCGGCAGAGTGTCAGAGTGCCAAAATAAGGAAGGAATCCTGTCTGTGGTTTTCTTCTCAGCTCTTTCTGGAGAGCTGCAGTGATGTCACCCAGGGACTTGGAAGGATCTGTCTTGTTCCTCCATGCTTATAGAGTCACTATTAAGGGGTAAAGATTTATAAAGCTTTCCAGATATGCTCTTTAATCAGATTTGGTGTCGTTTCTTTGACAGGACTTCGAGATCGTCAGTGGCTTAAAGAAACAGCCATGCCTCAGAGATACGAAAAATTATGTGCCATATTTGCAGAATATGGTACAAGGCTCTATCGTTACCAGGTGACGTTTTGTTAAGTTATCCCTGCCTCTTTTGTTCGTTGAAAGTTTAATGTGCCACAAGGTGAATCCAGCTTCCTGTGTGTGGTCTTTGCTTCGTATGAGAATATCTAACAGGAATGGCACAGGAGATGGAGTTCTTTGAGGAGGTTTTATAGATACGAAGCCCTGAGAATTCCCACAGCTCTAACCGGTGCAGGCTCCCCCAAGCACAACTGCAGCACAGGAGGGACGATGAGTTAGTCTCCCTCGACCCCCTTCCTGACATCCTGATCGGTACGGTGCTCTCCTCTGGCTGGTGGGCCAAGGTTGGCCATCAAATATCCTCCTTCTGGTCCATCCCACCCCACATCCCTCCCCCTCGTTGGCAGCTGGGGCCTGACAGGCAGGTCATCCTCAGGAAGACAGAGACCGGCATGCAGGGTGGACAGCAGTGGCTCCAGTTCCTGCCTGGCTGTCTGTCATCCACCCTCAGGGTGATGGCTGTCTCACCTTGGCTAAGCCATGGTGCCCAGATGTTTGGTCAGGCACTAGATGTTGGCTTAAAAAATGTTTTTTTTTTTCCTTATGAGAGACAGGGTAGCCCAGGCTGGCCTTGAACTCATGGCAATCCTCCTTCCTCAGCCTCCCCAGTGAGATTGTGGGTGGGCACCATCTTGCCCGGCCTAGGTTTTCAGATATGATTAACCTTGAGATCAATAGACTTTAAATAAGGGACATTGGCCCCCACAGTTTGGGCCTCATCTGATCAGCAGGAGGTCTTACGTGCACCCCCAAGGAAGAATAATTCTCTCTCTCTGTGGCCTCAGACTTGAGCCACACCACCCTCTCTTCCCTGGGTTTCCAGATCTGACCCTCTCTGACTTCCCAGCGCCCCCCACCTCCCTCCCGCTGCTCTGGAGTACCCCGTTACACACACGGATTTCCCGGCAGTTCCTGTCAGAGCCTGAGCTCGGGGAGCCCTCTGCCCACAGCGCTCCGCCCTAGATCTCAGCAAGGGGGGCCTGCGTGGATACTCAGCCCAGCCCCACCCCTTCTCCAGGTGGCCTGTGCCCACTGAGACCCCTTGGGACAATGTCTGGTGACAGGGACACCCGCATGTCATCTCTGCCTTCTTACCGTAGACACTCACTGGTTTATTTGTGGACCTTCCTTGCCATTGCCCCTCCAACTAAAATAAAATGGGTAATGAATGAGGAGGCTCAGATCCTGAAGTCGGCCCCAGTCCAGGGACGCTCAGTAAGTAGCTACATAATGAGTGAGTGAGTGAATGAATGATTTTATTGTTTTCTATCCAAATTTCAAGAATCCTCCTCCTCCATCTCTCAATTTCAGACTGATCAGCAGACTCCGGGATGGCTTTTTCCTTTTAAAGATGCCCAAGGCTGTGCCTCAGGACAGTTTTCTTTGTGAGACTGAGGTGGAGCGGTGGGCCTGTCCCTTCTGACCACTGTGCCTCTGGTTTTTGCACAGACCAGAGCCCTGTCAGGAGCAGCAGGACCGATGGTGCCTTACGGCTCTGTGTGGGGCCCTCCCCAGATCCCAAGGCACTGCAGGAGATGGCGTCTCGTGGCCTGTGTTTGTTGGTTCACCTAACGGTAGATCCCCTTGCTTTAGCTGTCAGTTTCTGACAGGACTCTGTGACTAAGTAATATTCCATAACTACGGTTCCACACCCCATAAATACTACTTCCGGAACAATTTGATTTGTCTATAATCTTTCGTATTATAACCGTCCTTGTGGCTAAATCCATTCACTCATCCTTGACTGTTTACTTAGGACCCATGTACTGAAAGAAGAATAAACAAAGGATAGCCACGGTTTTTAGAGGATCTTTTTATATTGAACTTAAGGACTTGATAAGCTTTTCTCCAAGCTAGATATTCCTCTCCATTTCCCACCACGGAGAACGGGAAAGTGAGAAATCCCCTACACCCCTTTATCCTCCAAATGACCCTTTAGTGAAAGCACCACCAAGTCCAGACTAAAAGCTGGAGCGGGGCACGGAGGCCAGCAGCTGAGGCTGCCCAGCTGCAAACGCTGAGGCAGAAACGCCCGCCCAGAGCTCAGCGCCCCGCACCTGCCATCTGCTCGCTGCCATTTGCTGAGGACAAACCCTCGCGCCATCACCAGGAAGAGGTCAAGGCCACGACGCACATGACTGGCTCCGCGTTTAACTGGTTCATACCGGAAACCCCGTATTGAGGATCAAGTGTAGTCGTTTTTTCGGGCACGGCCAGCATTGTGACTTCCGGTACTGGCCTGGAATTACACAGACGAAAATCAGAGGTCTTCACAAGTGTGCTTGAGAAAATGATGTAAGAGCCCGGTGGCCAAACTGTGCCTTGGCGAATTTGTCCCAGCTCAATTCTGGAGCCAAGGGACAACGTTCCAAGGAATGAAGTATCGCGCCACTGTGCACGTTATTCAAGGACTCGGAGGCAGCTGTGGCTGTGCCCCAGCTGCTCCCCCGCCTCGCTCCTCCCTCAGGATTTGACAAAGCCCCGCACCTGCCCGCCCGCCCGCAGCAGAGCGCAGACAGGGCCTGGAAACCTGGTCCTTCTGCAGCGTCTGTGGAGCGCGGTGTACGGGGAGGCTGCACAGCCTAAGGGTGCGCCGAGGGACTGTGACCCACAGGACACAGAGCAGCCTCTGCAACCCCTTTCCTCTCCCCTCTCTCCCCTACCTCCCTTCCCCTCCCCGTCCTCCTCCTTCCCCTCCTCTTCCTCCTCCTCCCCCTTCCCCTCCTCCTCCTCCATCTCCCGGGATCTAACCAGAGCCTCACGCCTGCCGCCCGCTAGCCCTGCCGCCGCTAGCCGTGTGCTCTGTTCTTGAGCTACGTCCTCAGTCCTGCATGTCTGTGACACTTTTGGTGTTTCTTTTTTCTTTTCTTTTTCACTTCTTTTGTTTTTGGTCTTTTTCAGACAGGGTCTCACAATGCAGTTCAAGCTGGCCTTGAACTCGCTTTGCACCCCAGACTGGCCTTGATCTCACAACCATCTTCCTGCCTCAGCCTCCCACGGGTGATTTTTTGTTTTGCAGTGCGGACGGATGCGTGAAGTTTGATCATTCCTCACCCTTTCTCTCCACCCCACACTGGTTGCTGTAATGCTCAGAAACAAATCCATGGCTCACAGCTAATAGCGTCTCAGAAGCTGAAGCACACGTGTGTTCTGATCACATGCACTTAGCATGTAATTAATGCTTACTTTTTTCTTCACTTTTATTCCTTCACTTATCTCTTTCTGTCCTCTAAATAGATGGGCGGGTGCGTGGATGGGTAGATGAATGGATGGATGAGCAGAGGGACAGATAGATAGATGGATGGATGATTTCTGTAGTAGAACAAGCCTGAAATGCTTTGGGAAGCAAAATAACAATGTCTTTAAAATTACAGAGGGGCCAGGAGATAGCTCAGTGGCATGGCATCTGCCTGGCAAGTGCAAAGTCCTGAGTTCGATTGCCGAACAGAAGGTTTTACTATTCAAAGAACTTTCAAATTCATGTATCCACAAATCCAGGAAGGTTTTCAAATACCATTCTTTCAAAACCACAACAGAAAAAAATAAACTGGAAACTCTGCCCCTAATGACAAGCAACTCACTCCAACTGAAACTAAAAAATGAGAAATGAGAGTCTGCACCTAGCAGCATAAGCTCCCAAATCCACATCTCTGTCACAGGGAAAGTGTCACAGACAGCGCACAAGAAATTAAGTTGCTCAGATGAAAAAAAAAAGTAAAGTAATTTGTCCACCATCTTCCGTCCCCTGTCCCCTGCTGCATTGCATTCTGAGGTCATCATCACACAGCTGTGACCAACCCCTGTGTTCTCAGCACTGTTTTGAGTGTAGCAAACGGCCGGGAGCCAAAATTCTTTGCAACAGAAAAGCAGATTAATCAGAGGAGCGAACTTTCCAGATAAGGGGACTCAGGACGGAGGAACTGGCACGCAGGAGGCAAGCACTGCCCCCAAGCGGCTCCCCAGATCCCAGAAGACAGCATGCTGAGCGTCACCGTGGAGTTGAAAGGTGACCTCCACCGCCGCATCCTGACCCAACGACCTGGGACGTGACCTTTGCAGATGTAATTAAGCATCCTGAGATGACCCAGGCAGGAGTCCTCATAGAAGAAAACGAGGAGCAAGACGAAGAAGAATCAGAGATGAGGGACCAGCCACAAATCAAAAAAGCCAGTCCCCTCTGCAAACAGGAAGAGGTAGCAGAGCTGTCATCTCCCAGAGGCCTGCAGAGGGCAGTGTCGCTGTGGACCCCTCGGCCTCCTACTTCCGGCCTGCAGAGCTGAGAGAAGGCAATGTGTGGTTATCCAGGTCCGCCACATGCAGCCCTGGGAACCCAGGCAGCTGCTCCAAGTTCTCTCTTGTGCTCCAGAAATGTGAGCGGTGTCCCCTGAAGAAAGAGTGCTAGCGCCTTGGCGCCCCCACACATAAGAGGGATTTGGGGCTGCTGGCTCAAGGCAAGCGTTGGCCTGACTCAGTCCCAGCCTGCACCTCCTTGGTGCTCCTGCACCCTCATCAGCACCCTCTCCTGCACCCAGAGAGGTAGATGGCAGTGACCCAGGATGGAAGTGGACACATCTGGGCCAGGCCCCTGTGGGCGCTGTTGGCCACCAATCCTGGGACCCTGGGGGGAGGGGATAACATCCTGTTCCTGTCTCCTCTCCTCTGACTTCTGTCCACTCTATTTGGGGTCCCACATACCCAGGACCCCTCTGCTCCCCTTTGCTTGTAGTAATAATATTGACATTTTCTAGGTGTCAGAGCAGGTGCTGAATCTGCATGTGTGTGTCTGTGTGTGTGTGTGTATGTCTGTGTGTGTCTGTGTGTGTGCACGCGTGCATGTGCAAATACGTGTGAGAGCACGCGGGTGTGTGGTGTGTGCACACGCAAGAGTGCGACTGCGCACGACTGCGTGCAGGCTTAGGGGACAGTGTGCAGGGCTCCAGGAAGCTGGGGGCGGGAGGCAGGCTGAGGGGCCAGCAGAGGGTCCAAGGGCGGGAAGCACAGCCAGGCGGCTCCCCACTTGGGGTGCGGTGTCCCCACTGCCCACAGTCCCATCTACTTAGTGACACCTCCGCAGAGGTGACACTCACCCCGCATGTCCAGAAGAGGACTTTTTCTGCTCCCTTCCACCCCCTCCCTGGCTCAGCGGCCACCTGTGCAAACAGGAGGCCTTGTCAGCTGGGACAGAAAGCCCGCTGCCTCCTGATGGCACCGGGAGTCCACTCCGCCCTAGAAACAGGGCTCAGCATGTCCCCTGGTGTCCCCACTGCTCCCTGAGACCAGCTGGACACCACCTTCCCTCCAGCCCTCTCGCCCTGCGCCTCCTCCCCTCCCCACCCCAGAAGCAGGAAACCCTGTCCCCCTGCAGAGCGCCCGGTGCCGCCTTGGCGCTGAGCGCTGGTGACCACTGGACAGCAGGCAGAGGAAATCGCCGGCACCTCGGGGTGGGGGGCACTGCCGGGCCCAGCCGCCTTCTCATTGTGTCGAGCCAGGGTCCCTGGGTGAATTCCAAGGGGGAGGAGCTCCACAGGGACAGGCAGGATTGAGAGTGGCTGATCTCTGTCTTTTCCTCCAGGCCAGATTTCGCAAGCCCAGAGAACAGCTGGAACTTCTCAAGTGAGTGAGATTCGTGCCGCCCGCCGGCTGGGTCCCAAAGGCTGGGAGGATTTTGTAGAATTTAAAATTGAAAGCTGTTCTCCAGAGTTAAACCTCAGGCCTCACCCCTACACATAGGCAAGGGCACTTTCCCCCCGCCATTTCCTGTTGGCCATTTTTTTGCTCCTCTTTTTGTGGTACTGCGTGCACCTAAGACCTCCACACTAATCTACATCCTCAGTTCTTCTTTAATTTATTTTTTATTTTGAGACAGGATATTGCTAAATCACTTAATCAGGCCCAGGCTGGGCTTGAACTTGCCTCCTCCTGCCTCAACCTCCCAGAGTGCTACAAATACAGGCACCCACCACATCTGTGGTTCTTGTCTCCTTCCTTCCTTCCTTTTTTTTTGAGACAGGGTCTTGCTATGCAGTTCAGGCTGGCCTTGGGCTCACTTTGTAGCCCATTTTGTAGGCTGGTCTCAAACTCACAACAATCCTGCTGCTTCAGCCTCCTGAGTGCTGCAATTACAGGCGTGCAACATCACACCCCACTGTGGTTTTTTTCTTTGGAGTAACCATATATACCTTTTAATCAAAATAATCACTATTTATTACTTTAGGAAGTTACTGGCCCTTTTATATATTTCTACTCCCACGGACTATTGTTTAAGGAAATACACACTCGATTTACTTTCAGTGTTAACCATGATCACAAAAAAGAAATGCAAAGCAACCATTTTTTAGGTGAGAAAAGTGGGCCAGCGTTTAAATACATTAGAGTCTCTCCATGAACTAATGGGTCATGAACTATCAAAATCCCTCCAAAATGTATTTTATTTTCAGAGTGGTCTAGGACACACCATCACAAATATAAACCTATTTCACTACTGGCTTTTTACACGAAATAAAAACTATTAGATCACATTGAAATTTAGTAGTGTTGATTTCTTTGAAATGTTTGTGTTGTCCCAGCTTTAAAGATATATTGTTTTACAACTTAGGGGGAAAAGCTAGACAGGTAGGGCTAATTTTTTTTTCAACATAGGAAATGCCTGCCTGTTTAACATTTTCTTATGCTCTCTACCAGTAGTTTTTTTTTTTTTTGGTACCGGGGATTGAACTCACAACTCCCACTTGCAAGGCAGGCGCTTATGCCGCTGAGCTAAATCCCCAGCCCCTACCAGTAATTCTTAAACCGCAGAGTAGTAGACTAAATTTTTGGAAGGTGAAATCTCGAACATGTAGGCTGTAAAGCCTAAAAAAGGTAGCTGGGCCCAGGGTCTTTCCGCGAACCCAGGCCAGTGTCCTGCGTTGCACTCAAATGCAAGCTGTCCGCATCAGGGGAAGGGTGAGATTCAGGACTTGGGACCCACAGGTGCGAGGTCACCCAGCGTAGCGAGACAAGGAGGGCAGCCTGAGTCCGTCCTCCTCCCAGGGCAGAGCTAGCCAGGCACTGGGCCACCACCGAAGGTGTCACCTGCGGACCTGGTGACCCGTGATGCTTGACACTGACTCGCACCCTGCTCCCCCCGATGTGTCCCTTCCACAGCACCAGCTCCCCTCCGGGTGGGGGGTCGGAGCAGGGTCCCCGCTGTCCCCGCTGACCTCTCGCTTCTCCGCGTGCAGGAAGGAGAGCCAGGCCCTGGAGAACAACTTCCGTGAGATCCTGGTTCTCATGGAGCAGATGGCCGTGCTGAAGGCGCTGCTCAGGGACATGCAGGACGGCACCTTCGCTGACGGCGGCGACGGCCCCAAGGACGTCGCGCGGGACCAGGACAGCGCCGAGGTGCCGGACGAGGCAAGGCGGGCTGGGGGCGGCAGGTGTGGGTGCTGGGCTCGGTGCTCCCGGGTGCTGGTCCCGCCCCTCGTCCGCGGGAACTCTGAGCTGTGACTCAAGCCAGCCCCTGTCCCTCGAGCAGAGCAGCCCCGTTGATGCTGGTCACAAAGCCAGCCTGTCGCAGTGCCACCTGCTCCCCACCCAGTAAACCCCGGTTCTGCTTCACTGCCCGGTAAAAAGCAAAGACAAAGACCACCGCGAAGTGGGCGTCTCCGAGTAGCCACCCCTGAGATTGCTGGGGGTCCCCAGTCCCCCCTTCACAGCAGGTGTCCCGGGCTCGCGGGCGCCTGTGTCAGGCAAGACAGCGAGGAAAACCCGTGAGCTAAACGCACTGTAGGGGCGCACGCCTCTAATCCCAGCCCTCTGGGAGGCTGAGGCAGGAAGGTGGGGAGCTTGAGCCCAGCCTGGGCAATGACCAAATCAGCGAGACCCTGTCCCTGGATTTTAAAAAATATAAAAGCCGGGGGATGTAGCTCAGGGCAAAGGCCCTGGGCTTAATTCTCAGTGGCAAAAAAGAAAAAAGCAGGAACCAAGACAGCGAACCAAGCGCGGCCTTGTGCAGGTCCGCGGGCTGAAACGCACAGAAATCTCACGCTGGCCACGCGGCCTTCGGACCTGCCCCTACCTGGTTCCCCGAGCGCGCACAGTCCCTCCCGCTCGGGAAGCTTGCACCCTGCAGAGCCCCTGGGCAATTCCAGCAGGTGAAAAACTGCAGAGATAAGCAGTCTTGTGGTGCCATACGCTGCCAAGTTTCTCAAAGAACTGCAGGACGCTGGAGTGAAATACACAGCGGAACTGCAGGGAGCGAGGGCTGCCGTGGTCAGGGGCTTCCGAGGGACCCGGGTGCATCTTGCCTCCTCGGCCCGGAGAGCCCCTGAACCCGGCTCAGGAAGCTGCTCGGGAGGGGCTCGAACCCCCTTTAGTTTGCAGATTAGGGGAAATCCAGGCCTTTGTTTTGTGAGCAGTCAAAACCCAAGGGTAGACATTGACAGAAAACTGTGCTTGCGATCCCTACAGGAAATGTTCCACCTGGTGCATTATGTGCTTAAAAGGTTGAGAGAGGACCAAGTGCAGATGGCTGATTATGCCCTGAAGTCAGCCGGTGAGTTTGTACAGAAAACGTGAAAAAAATGAGGATGGGAAGAAAAGGACAGCGCTTGCCTGTCATCCCAGCACCCGAGAGGCTGAGGCAGGAGAATCGTTTCAAGTTCGAGCCCAGCCTGGGCTGCAAAGTGAGCTCAAGACCAACCTGAACTGCACAGGGAGAATCACACTTGCTTAAATTTCTTTATCCTTCTGGTAATTGGGGGGGGGCAATAAGTCTGGATAACAAGAAAGAGATTAGAAGTGGTCGTCCTCGAGTGCTTCCCAAAGGTGAATCTGGGTGCACACACTGCAATTTAACAAGTGTCTGAAAGGACCCTAAGGAGGCTGAGGTGACAGCTAACCTGGGGAAGGTACAAAATCTTATATAATACACATCACAGACTAAAAGGCCTGCGTGTCGGAGTGAGCTAAATGCATTATTAATGACTAGATGGCAGTCTTTAAGGCATCATTTAAAAAAGTCATTTTAAGAATCAAGTAATGTTCTTAGGAGCTCCTGCCCTCTCTGGGGGGCAGCTGTGAGCCTGCCCACAAGTGGGCTGAGAATCAAACATCTCATGTCGTCCTGTCCCCCGCCCTGTGTCCCCCCTCCCCCTCCCCCCTGCTTAGCAAGTGGGAGCCAGTGAACTGGACATCTTGTGAAAAGATTGGCTATGTTATTTAACTATCCATATGCAAAGATATGGACAACCATTTGGAAGAAAACAAGAGACAATATGACGGATAATGAAGATCTCTGGTTGTCTAGCTTTGAAATTTATGCTTTCTTATGTCCCATTCTGTTCTGTTTTGTTGTGTTTAATTTTACCCCCTTTAAAATAAAAAAAATAAAAAATAAGAATCAAGTAATGTTCTTAATATTTTCCATTTAAAAGTAAGCCTTAAGAGCTTGGGCTATAAATCCTGCACCTTAACCATCTTCGATGGGAAATTTACATTTGTTAGGGAAGATGAATATGTAATTAAAACCTTCCTTGAGAGAAAAAAAAAATCAAACACTCAGGCTAGGGAAGTAACTTAGCAGTTAGGGTTAACCCTAACTACTACCACAGGAAACTCAACCTATTCCCTAGATGGGCAGCCATGTTCAAGATGGCTGCCACTAGGAACATCCAGTGCAGATGGATTTGTGGAGGCAGCACTGTGATTGTCTAGGCCAGAAGCAGGGGGTTTTGGGAAATGAGGGTAACTGTTCATTATGGAGTTCTTTGGGGGCTAATTAACTGTTCTAAAAGTTGCAGTACACTTTTGATGAGTTAGAATGTGTCTGAATTATCTAAAAAGTCGATTTAAAAAAACTAAATGAATAAAAAAGTGAATGTATTTAAAATATTCAAAAACCTCAATGCAGTGTTTTGTGACAAGCTTCCATGGGGGTTATGTCTCCACATTAGTATGTGAAAAATTATTTCCTGCCCAATCAATAGAGGAGTTTTAACTGGGTGAGCAGATAATACCAGCCTCAAAAAATATGTTTCATAGGAGTGCTGTGTAAAAGAAAAAATGCTTCATTAAATCTGAATTTTAAATGAATAGCAAATAATTTTCCTAGGATAACTATGTCCTAATTATTATATGAAACTGGACTATTACTAAAAAATTAGTCTTTATTTATCTAACATTTAAATTTACAGGAGCCTAAAGACTAAATGTTTAGCAAGCCTGTGTTCACATTTACCATTTCAGATCATGCAGTCTTACAGAAAGTTCTGGAAATCAGATATTTGGTCAAGTGTATAGCTTTTAATATTATATTGCATTACTCAAATGAAATTTGAGGAAGTGGTTTATATTTTTTACTTCTAGGGTATAAAACACATTTTCTTTCTAAAATAATCTGAAGGGATACTATTATAAAAATATTTTATATTTATTTGATTAAAATCATAGTTCAGTAAGTATAATTGTTATTATGAATATAACTTGTAGGTCATTTATGACATTTGGTTCTCTGTTGTTTGTCTGTTTGCTTGTTTTTAAGTGAACAGGGATGCAGGAAAGCTCATTTATCACATGAGCTGTGAAAATACAGAGTACCATATAAATTTTTTGATAATAATCTGTATACTAGTTCCAGTTCCAATTTAATTGTTGCAGGATTCAAGTTTTTATCATAATATCAGTTTCTGAAATTTTGTAAAATTGTGCAAGGCCCACATGACTTTCTCAATATGACAGAATTTCAGTGGAAATGAACAGTCATGTTTTCCCCACTGTTTCCTTGACTATGAATTTTGCCTCATTTATAATTTTCCCAGCAATAATTTTTCCAAAGACATCATTAAAACGCAATTGATATGTATTGAACTGTGTATGTGCTTTTTTAATTTCATGAAGTATTTTATATTGTAGGGGCCTCCATTGTTGAATCTGAAACCTCGGAAAGTTACATAAATAATAAGACAAAACTCTATTGGCATGGGATAGGGTTCCTGAATCATGAAATGCCTCCAGATATTATTCTTCAGGTAAAGAATGAAATTAACTCATTTTTCTTTTATGATTTCATGATTACCTACCAGAAAATATTAATGTTTAAAATGCAGGTACTATAAGAGCATCCAAATCTGAAATAATCTTATATTTTTATAGTCATTACACCATGTGGATTATTTCTTATTTTATGATCAGTAAATTGTGATTGGTTAATTTACCATTACTTATTAGGTAAAGATCTATTTCTCGGAACATATACATTCCACATTTTTCATTTACATTGCTTCTGTGTCCTCCCTTATGGACTCAAAAAACTTGAGTCACTCCGCAGACATTGAAAGTGCTGCTCCTTTAAGGCCAGTACTGTGTTAAGTGCTACTCAGGACATATGGTTTCATTAACCCGATTATAGCAAGAACAATTTCCAGATAAGATTTCAATGGAACGTTTTGGTTCAGTGCCAAAGGAAGTGGAAAACACAACAGTAGAACACTTCTTAACTAAAGTCAATGCATCTGAAATTGGTTTTGAATTTAGAAGTCGCCGTAGGGACAAACCCACACTCCTATATCAGGTTGTACTCATATTTTAGATCTGGAAAATGAGAGGGCTCGCTTTTCCTCCACCATCATTGTCAGTTCCCACACCACCACAACCATCCTCTCTACTGCCATCACCATCACCTGCCGCCATTACCATCACCATGGTTACCTCCACCATGGCCGCCATGACCATAATGGCCACCATGGCCGCCATGGCCTTGGTCACCAGCATGATCAGCACCACCACCACTGTGATCACAACCATCCCATCACTTCTTCCACCGTCACTTCCGCTGAGGCTATGATCACCGCTATGACCACCACCATCACCATCACCATCACCATCACCGTCCTCACCAGCACGGGCACCCTCACCACCACACATACCCTCCAGCTGCATCTAGCAGCTCGAGGTCCGCTTCAAACCATGAAGGAAAACAGTGCTCACAGGATACAGGTGTCCAACTGACAGAGGCACAAAGCATTCTGGCAGATTAACCAAAGCTAGGGGTATCACGGACACTTCCCGTCTGGTAATGTTCCCCGAATATCGCCTGTATCTTGTAGGCACAGACAGTCCTGCCAGCAGTAGTGATTAGCTGACCAGTGTTCTGGCAGTGGATTTGCAAAATCACACAAGAGATTAATTCAGGCTCTTCTTTCCAGCCAGATGTCCACCCTGGAAAGTGCTGGGCCTTTCCGGGTTCCCAGGGTCACATCCTAATCAGGCTTGCCCGGAAGATCATCCCAATGTCTGTCACCATGGAGCACATCTCAGAGAAGGTGTCACCATCGGGAAACATCTCCAGTGCACCCAAGGAGTTTTCTGTCCATGTGAGACACTGTCTGAATCGGCCCCTCAGAGGGTGGTGACAGGTGTTGGCCAGTGCTAGGAGCCGGACCCTCCTAGTTCTCCACTGCACGGCTACTTGCTTTCTGGGTCGTTGCTTTGTCATCTACATAGTGAAAGAGGTGGACAGTGGGGCTTCTGGCACTTAATTCTATTGTTTGCTTTTGTCAAAGTTTTACACTCACAGCAAAAGTGTTCAATATTCCCTGAAGTTTAAAATGCAATATTCCCTGAAGTTCAATATTCCCTGAAGTTTAAAATGGTTCCTTGTCTCCTGTCCCTCTGTCCTCATTGTCCCAGCGCTTCCACCCAAGACAGCTTTAGCTGCACATTTTGATACTTGCCTCCACACTTGCTGTCTCCATTATTCCTTCAGTTTTCGGTGGTGACGTCCCCCAGTGGCAATGAAGATGATCTCCCTTCCGTGGTCACCCCCATATTCCTAATGTCATGATATCTTTCTCCAAAACCAGGCTTACAGAGAGAATTTACGTAGCATCCACTCACCCACATGAAGCACGCTGTTCGGGGGCTTTGTATTTACCCCCACAATCCACTTTGGAACTTTTAATATGTAGCACAAAAAGAAACCCCAAATCCCTTAGCTGTCACTGTCATTCGCCCATTGCACTCCAGCCCCTGGCAGCCCCGAGTCTACGTTGGCTCCATAAACATTACCCGTTCTGCACATTTGATATAAATGAAATCATCACATGTGACCTGCCATGCACGGACAGATCTTTTCAGTTACTGTCATGTTTTCCAAAGTCACCCATATTGGAGCAAGCATTAATCATTGTTTTTGTTTTTCTGTTATGAATAGATTATCTTGTACATTTGTGTGCAATTTTTGCATAGGCTTCTTTGTGTAGAGTAGTTTTGTAGAGTTATTGTGTAGCTATTTCCCGCTTTCTGTCTATTATGAATAATAATTGTGAATAATGGTGCTGTGAACATTTGTCGACAAGTTTTTGTGCGGACTTTGGTTTTTGCTTCCCGGAGTAGACACCTGAGGTCAGACTTGCTGGGCCTCATGCTAAATCTATGCTTACCATGTCTGAGGAGCTAGGAGCTTTATCTTATTTTTGTTTCAATCATATTCAGTGTTTTTGTGCTGAATATGTGAACAGTATTGTTCCTAGTTGAGCCATAGGGTGTCCTTGAATACCATTTGCTTTTTTAATGTAATTTTTGAAGTTTTGGAAGATAGTTGCTTTATTTTTATTTGATTTGCTCAGGTTTACTATATGTTTTTCACATTAAAACATTCCCAGTCTTCGTTACACATGTAGTCTCATCTGTCTGTCTCTCTTCTATCTTTTCCTATCTTTCGTTATAATCTTTCTTTGTTTCATTATAATCTTTCTTGTATCTTCCTATCGCCTGTCTACTATCTACCTGCCTGTCTTCTCTCTGTATGTTGCCTATTTTTCTTGCATCTTTCTAGCATCTATCCATTACCACTCTCTGTTATGGTCCATCTGTCTACCCACTTAGCCAGCTAGCTAGCCATCATCTACCTGGTTAGCCCACTAGCTAGCTATCACCTGTCGCCTTGGTCCTATGACCAGTCCTTAGTCTTACTAACCCCCAAAGTCCATGTCCTTGCAGTGCACTAGCCAGTCCTGGCTCTAGCACAGTCCCCGCTCCCAACGGGCACACACAATGTCAGATGAATCACGATTACATCCATTTATTTTTCAATTTTTTTTTTTTTGGTACTGGGGATCAAATTCATGACCTACTGCTTGCGAGGCAGGTGCTTATGCCACTGAGCTAAATCCCCAGCCCTTATTGGTACAATTTAGACATACATATTGATCACATTCACCCCAGGGGTTTTGTACCTGTGCATGACATATCTTGGTGCCTCTTTCCTCCCCCCATTCCTCTCCTCTCCTTTTGACATCCATTTATTTTAAGTGAAAACTTACGCATATCTCCTTCCCTGTTGGTCTCTTTACAGGGTCTTATGAAAAGATGTGAAGGAGAGGAAATTCTCCTAGGTCGGTTCACCTATAACAAGACAGAAGGCAGCATGCAGACATTTGACCTACAGGTAATGAGCGCCCCCTGAACTGGTAAGACACGATCGGCTCCCTCGCTGGGGCGATTTCAACCACATGAGGAGCTGGGCAGGTGGGCAGGGGGCAGGTGGGGATCTGGGGGGATTCCATGCAAACACCACGCCATCCTGGACCCCACATCTAAGGACTTGGGAATCGATGGGGGCCCTGGAAGCAATTCCAGCAGGTACCAAGACGAGCACTAGTGCTAGAATCGAACGTACATCAGAGTTTCACATTTAAGTGCCTCTTCTTACACACTTGGGCTCACCCATTAGGATTCACAGTTGGCTTCATAGATTGCTCTCCTGTAGCACGGTGACCATGGCGTAGAGCAGCACCGGGGCATCTAGACCACTATGCTGTCTCCACCGCCACCGTGTTCCTGCCGGTAGTACATTGGCTCATCCTGTAGACGGGTGTCCGGAAAGGCCTGTGTTAGAGGAAGTTATAAAGAAAGGGTTTTAATTTCCCACTATGTGCATGTTCACTGTAATTCTCTGAGATGGATTTCATTATAAGCTGTTTCTTTTCTTCATTTTCAGCATGAAATTTCTGAATCCTTATTATGTGTGAGACTGAAAATCCTTAGCAACTGGGGACACCCACACTACACCTGTCTGTATCGGTTCAGGGTCCACGGCATCCCCAGTGACCACACCTAAAAGAGCTGAGCCAAACACATTGGCCACACATCCAGCACGTTGTATGATTCCTAGTCACTAGACTAGACCACACCCCTAGGAACTGAGAGTGGGAAGTGGAGAGAAACTTAAAGTGGTTCCTATTTGCCAGTAAAAAGTAACCAATTTTACTAATAAAAATATGAATGTAAATTCAACCTTCTTGCAGTTTGCTTTTTAAGGGTGCAATCACGTGGTTAAAGCACTGGGAAGTAGTTTTGTTCCCAGAAGATGGTTTTTATTCGACCTTCATTCTCCTAACAGCACCTGTCCCTTCATTTCTGCATCCTTTATATGTCATGGGTCTCAGTCACTTCCTTCATCTCTGAGACACAGTACCCAGCACCCACGACTTAAAGGAGGAGAAGTTTATTTTGGCTCACGGTTCTCGGCCACTTGGAAGGCTTGAGCACAGAAGCAGCATTGCTGCTCACATCACGGTGGCTGGGAAGCAGGGTAAAGGGAGGAGTCAGGAAGGGAGAAAGACCCTTTAAAGTCATGCCCCCTAATGACCCACCGCTTCTGACCAGGCCCTACCTCCTAACAGCAGGTCAGCTGCAGGGGTCTCATGGCCCACTTGGCCCCCAAGAGCCCTGCCTCCAAGAGCTGAGGCTTTGAGGAAAGATCCCAGACCCAAACCATACCACCAGGTCAGGATGTCAACTGTCACCACTACTATTGACACTAGTCTGGAAGCACTGTCAGTGCACACCGAGACAGTGTTTTTCAGTAATTCCTTTTAAGCAAATGTATTTAGAATATAAGACTTAATTCTATCCATGTAACCAATCACGAAATGCCTTGTACTTCCTGCTTGTAAGTTGTATTTAAACTGAACCCAAAACTGCCTCAGTGCTGATGATTTGGAATCGAGATTCCCATCAGCCCACTGGCACAGTAAACAGTTGCCTTCTAGATTCCTCAGTGCAGAGAGTCTTCCATTTGGTTTGATACCAGTTTTTCTGGGACACTTGTAGCAAGGGACATTGCTTTGTTTGCAGGGTGACCCTGCATTTTCTGCACTGGATTTGGAATTTGGCTATGCGGAGGTGAGAAGGATGATTCCCACCCTCCCTCCTCCCCAGGAAAATATCAATGTGAAATACGCCTCTTTAGCTGTGCTGCTCACAGGCTTTCCCAGAACTGTGACATCCACAGGCTCCGTTCCTTCAGAGTAACACTCATCCGGAGACCTGCAGCTCAGCCAAGCCGATTGCAGTGATGAGAAGAGAAAGGTGGCACTGGAAGAGCTGAGTAATCACACACACCTTTCAGTGTGACCGAAGATTTTTTTCCATTAGTGAGAAGTGTTAGTAAATATTAAATGGGTGAATTAAGCTTATGCAATTTATCCATCGCTATTGTTATTTCAGAGCTGGTTTGAAACATTGCAATGAAATATTTGAAAGTTTTTTTAATCTCTTTATTTTACTGTGCATTTTACCTTCAGGTTAGAAAATATCTGGAGACAGACATCCTTTCTACTGGATTTCCAGTGCCTACTTAAGTGTTTTGAACTGTTTTTGTGGCAACACATCTGCTATGATTTATATCTAGATAGCCTCACAAAGCTGCACGTACTCACAGGTGGAACTTTCAGGAAGCGATTGGTTCACCAAGGTGTGACACCCCTCGGTGGGTTGATACACTGATGAGTTTATAGCTAAACGTGATGTTGGGAAGAGAAGCCTGTGGAGGAGGCGGGTCACTGGGGGCGTGGCCTGAGAGGGTCCATCTCCCTCTGCTGCTCCCCACTTCTCTCTCTGCTTCCTGTCTCCCATGCCATGGGCATGTGCCACATTTCCCTAACTTGCAGCCAGCCACCCAGCTAAGGACTGAGACTATGGAAACATGTAACAAAATAGCCCTGTCCTCCTCTAAATTGCTGGTGTTGGGTATTGTGTCCAAGTGACAAAGAAAATGGCTAAGACTGTATCTTCATTCTAGAATTTCTCAGATTAACATTAAGTAGACACTGTATGTTCACTTGATCTTCTTTCTAGAAGCAGAGGAATTTCTAACCTTTGTATATCCTTTACACTATTAAGGAGGTGAGAGGTCATTAGAATTCCACACTGAACTTCAAAAATTATCAAGTGGGGCTGCTGCATCTACCTCAGAAGGTATGTTATTCATCTAGGAATAAAGCTAGCTAGGTGAGAAGTCATACATGGAGTTCTTTTTGGAAATCCCTACATCCAGGAAGAAAAACTCATGACAACCTGGTGGTCTTCAAGTTAAAAAGATCCCTCTGGACCATTCAGAATGGTAGAGGATGCATAATAAATCCTGTCCACTTCTCCATTATGAGTGTCTTGATTTTTCTCACTAATCAGACAAAGCACCCAGCACCTGCAAGTCAAAGGCAGAAAGGTTTATTTTGGCTCACAGTGTGTAGAGGGTTCAGTGCACAGTCAGCTGGTTCCAGGGCACACAGTAGCATGGTAGAGGAGAAACAGTCCACAGCAGGGCAGGCAGCAGGCAGCAGCCAGTGGGCCTCCCTGTCCCTTTTATTCCACACGGTGTGTAAAGCTGCTGGCCACACCAGGACTATGCTAACCAATCAGTGGACTATTACAGCACCACACACCTTTAACGCAGTATCACACATGTAAGATCCAGCCACCTCCCAGAAGCCCCACCTATGACTGCATGAGGCTTTGGGGGAACTACTAGGTACAAACTATAACAAGTGTGACAATACATGCATGGTGTCAAGAGTGATGACGGGACAGGTTAATATGAAACACGGACGGAGATCTGGGCAGTCATCCAGGCTGCACAGCCCCACGCCATGAACAGAGGGGGCAGCAGATAAATACACTGCCTGCCTGCATCGAACAGACTTAAAGTCTAACTGCATTCCAAAATTATGAAACCCTGAAACATCTATGTTCCTTGACAAGCACTGATGTATTAAAAGTAGGGGAAGATACAGTTTTAAATCAGCGAATGCTTAGAAGGCAATGATCTCAATTCATACATTTTCTCACCTCTACACTGACACTATAGAACCTAGCATAGCAATCCTGTGTGTCTCGGTTATTTTTCTCTTGCTGTTGAGACAAAATATCTGACACCCAAAGTGACACAAGGGAAGGGTTATTTCTCACAGTTTTAGAGGTTTCAGTCCATACTCAGTTGGCTCCAAGGCAGGGTGGCAAGGCAGGGTGACGTGGCAGGGCCACCATTTGTGGCCACCGCAAACAGCAAGAGCGAACAGTGCAAAAGAGGGAAAACATGCCTTCCTTCCGCCCTTACACTGTATGCAGGCTCCGCCCCTGGGCAGGTGCAGCACTCACACCACCAATCCCAGTGCTAGACAGTGAACCAATCATGAACGCTAGATTCAGCCACATCCATGATTGCATGACGCTTGTGGGGGGCCACCTAGACACCAACCATTGCACTGTGCAAAAAAAGTATTCTGGGTTTCTGTGAAACACGTGGTTGGGATGATGTTTTCACAGTCCCCTCTTTACAGAATTCATCTGTAAAGTACCTTAGTTTAAAAGTAGTTTTAGGGAATAGTAGTTGGTTATATTTGAACTACTGTCGAGGAAAAGCCAAACTTAAATTCATGCAAACACAATTAGACATCTTCATACAGAAAAGTGTGTGACTTTTCTGTAGTATTCACCATCCTCCAAACTACTCAGGGATAGACATTCTATTTTTTTTTTTTAGTTTTTTATTGAAAATAGTAGAAATTGGTGGATAGGTTAGAGTAACATGATCTTTAAGATTCCTTTGGAAATTAGAAGAAAACAAATTATTTGTGTATGGAGTGTGATAAAGTGGTAGCAAGTACACGATGAAAGATTGTGACCATGAAAATTCTTAAATATCACATCAAAGAAAAACAAACTTGGCTTTGATTTATCTTGGAAAAAGTATTTACTGGACCCTCAAGATGCATCCTGGAGGAGATTGCTCCACACACTTCTTGTGAAAGTTAAATACCTGAGGGTCATTCATCGATGACAGCAACAACTGTCACCCCCTCTCTGTGTTGGGGACCTGTCCAGAACTGGCCAATGACAATGGCAAAAGGACCTCAGGCACTCACCAAGGAGCCACTGCATGAAATAAAATTCAATTTCTGGTTACAGGATTTCCCATCTTCCATAACAGGGAATACTAGTGTGATTCTGGTTGATGACAACTTTTTATTTTGTGTAAGATTTAAAAGACAAAATCACAAAAATAACTATGGTTTGGAGCACGCCATGTCTAAAGATGTAACGCTCAGCAGTGGCCATGTGAAGGGGTGGACTAGAAGCTGTGCAGAAACAGAGATTGTGTGCGGTTGAGGTGAGGGAAGGGATTGGGTTGACAAGAGGCGTTCACAAGTCAGATTGCAAGTGGGAGCATGCGTTTCTCTTTTGCCCTGAAGGGGGGATTTGAAACAAATTGGAGACTGGTCCCCAGGCCCATGATGTGAGGCAAGGGACATCTACATGATGTCAGCATCTTTCCACGGACTTAAGAGTCTCAGGCTGGCAAAGCTCCAAGGCCATTTGAGGACTCAATGACAATGTGGTTGTCACAATAACACTGGATTGGACCCAAGAACCAAAAGCTGGAATCCAAAAGCTACCTGCTTTTATTATGGCATAAAATATGAACAGACACCTAACTATACCCATGGGGCCCATGGGCGAGAAGCTGGCCTTCCTGCTGAGTCTGGCCCAGGGAGGGCAGGAGCCGCCTGGCAGGGAAGTCTGGGGTTTGACGTCAAAAGTCTCTTCAGTATGGGCTCCTCAGGGTCAGGGAGAGGTGGCATGGGGGTGACAGACCTGTCATCTGGATTCAGAGGGACCTGGTGGTCACTGACAGTAGCCTGGACAGAATACAAGGAACAGAAAGTGGGCCACTGTGGTCACTTGTCGCTGCTTCTCTCTTTCACTCTTGGGTGCCTTCTGCTTTGCAGACCTCTGCCCAGCACAGACTCTTTACTTCTCCTTGGTGACCCTCCTCTGCCACACCACCCCACCTTGGAGCCAGCTGACTGTGAACTAAAACATGTGAGGCAAAATAAACCTCTTCTCCTTTCACCATGCATGTTGGGGATTGTCTCAGCAGTGAGAAAATTAAGACAAATGCTAAGCATTTAGAAATTCAACAAGGGTTTCCAGAGGGCTTTGGAAAACAGCAGTCTTAATTCAGGATGGCCTCGAACTCACAGAGACCCTCCTGCCTCTACCTCCCAAGTGCTGGGATGACAAGTGTGCAATCCCTCACCTGGCTCACAAATATATTTTGATTGTGTTGTAATTAGTGAGTTATCTGCTCTTTCTTATGCACTCTAAATCATGGAATGAAGACATTCTGGGAGTCTTTTCTAGGTGTCTTTAAAAAACTAGAAAAGTGTTAAAAATTAGGAGTTTTAATTAAGCAAGCTCTCTCAGAAGCTCAAAAATTATAAAGGAAACTCAAGGCGTGTAGCTCTGTGGTAGAGCATTTGTCTAGCACGGGCAAGGCATTGGGTATGATCCTTAGCACCACAAAATAAATAAAAAGGGATATACACTCAACACGCTATTAGAGGGTCACTGATAGGTTACAGGCAGAATACACCCCGGGAAAGAGGGAAGGATGACTGCATTGAAGCACTGGGGAAATCCACCAAGGGGACTTCATGTGTGACTTCAAGGCCGAACTCTGCATCATTTAAGCAGAGGTGGCTAGGAGGTGCCGGTGCCCCCCGCCACGGCACCACCTACATTATGGTTACCGGAAGTACTTTTCGCTACCAGCGGAACTCCTAACACATGGCAGACAAATTTCCAGGAGGGCAGATGTAAAGCAAGGCTTCCAGCAGTAACAGCCCCCGAAACCTTGCTGTATTCCTACTCGCTCCCCTTCACATATCTTTCTGTGCTATTTTCTTGTTCGATTTTACTCTGTGGATCAGGTGGAGAAGGGTATGGCCGTGAAGTGCAGGGGTCCAGAGACTGGCAGAGCTGCCACACCAAGGGGACTTACTGTGTTTTCTACAGGTATTTAGGAAACAAACCAATTTTACACATTCCCGCAGGTGACTCCTATTCACCTGAAGGTATGCTTACAACACAAATGTACAGCCCTTCTACCTCCTAGCAGTACTGGTAATAAAAACGACTCTTTTTGATTTAAGAACTTTAACTGCTGCTTATGAAGGTTACTTTGCTCTATCACCAGAGTTCTTGGTCAACCCTTGTTCTATTTACAGATACAAATAATTTATGCACAACTTAACCCATGTCAAGATCTAGTTTCATCAAGAATGGAGTAGCTCAAGAAGAGAAGACAAGATGGCGGACTGGTAGGTAGCAGGAGAGAGACAGCTCAAATGCCAGAATAAAACACCCTGGAGAGACCCAAACAGAGAGAGATGGACTCTCACAACCCACGAAGAAACTAAAGCGCAAAAGACCACTCGAATATGAGGTCCTGGGGCTACTATTAGTGAAGATAAGATCAGCGAGCACAGCGCCCTCCTCGAGCTGCCTGAATCCCCACCTGACCTGAACAAGCAATCCGCGCCGAAGCGACTGGCTTGAGCCGCGGGAGCATGGAGCTGAACAGCCCTGCGTGCAGCTTGCCCAGACCAGCCCTGCACGTGACCCACCCAGAGGCACCGTGAATTCCCACCATAGCTGTGCTGAAGTCGGAGGTCGGGGAGCCCAGCAGTTCTCGTGGATGCGGTGAGTGATGGGAATAAGACCCTCCCACAGGAAAGGGGAAACCGACTGGAAGACATGTTGGATTTGGGCAGGACAGCCCTAACTCCATAAGGAAGTGGCTTCAGCTGGTTGCCCCCCTCACCGAGTGGATTAGTGGAATCTGCTTGGACTAGGCCACAGCCCTGAGATCAGTGTACACTGATGCAGTGAAGGCCTGCAAAGGTTGACTGGCCCAGAAGGGAGGAGCTAGCGCACACTGCCCGTGGGTGAACTCTTATCTCTGATAACCTATTGAAGAGGGCTAAAGCTCCTAGCCTGCGCCCTCTAGAGGAGCCTTAACCAACAAGAAAAGGGTCTGGGAATTACACTGTACACTTGTATGGAAGGAACCAAAAACATGACGAAAGGGAGAAATAAGAAAACACTCCCAGCTCCCAACCCTGAGAACATTGATCCAGGAGAGGTAAATGCAAAAGAGATTGAGGGCAGCAAAAATGCAACATCAAACACAGCGTTAGCGGACATAAAGAGATATCTTCAGGAGCTCGTAAGCGGGACCAAAACTGAAATATTAATTCAAATTAAACAAGAGATAAGTAGATTAATAAAAGAAGGGCTAGGCACCTCTCAAGAAGACACAGACAGAAGAATGGAGGAACACAAATGGAGAGAAAAATTTAATGAAGAATTCAGGAAAAACCTAGAATTCATGAAACAGATTCAAAGAGATTATCAGGAAACTAAAGACTCCATAGAAAG
>PVJX010025350.1:0-27008 GCA_004027295.1 Dolichotis patagonum | reverse complement strand
ATTTTCTGTTATTCGGTTCAGAAAGCCCTGGAATTCTTTCACTATATGCATGACTTTATACTATTGTGTTATGTTTGATATTATTGTAATTGAAACTATGCTCAACTATAGCAGAGTTAGAGATATGGCGTTAGATACTGTTGATGTCCAGTTGACTTAATGTAAAGTACTGTGTTGCCTATGTTGTCCTCTTCTGATCAGCTCTGTACTACCCCCTTTTGTTTTATTCTCTTTTAAATAAAAAAAAAGATTGGGGTTTTACCTCAGTATTAGAACATTTGCATAGCTTGCATATGACCGTAATACTCTATGCTAATTTTAAAAAGAAACTAAAAAGAAGCATATCGCATGTAACAAGTCGTGGTGAGGACAGAAGAAAGCAAACAGTTCTACATTGTTGAAAGAAATTCAGTCTAGTATGAACACAGTAATTTCCACTTTTTTCTTGTCTAGTTTATTAACACATATTAATTGTATATATCACAGTGACCCAGTGTGACATTTTCCAGCATACATATGATGTACATTTGTCCTAGGCGAGCATTCTTCATCCACTCTCATTCTCACCCCAACACCTTTCTCAGAGCTTCTTGCTGTTTCCATGTGCACTTTTTGTAGCTGCTGGATAAGACAGAAATATCACAGTGCTCATTAATTTTTTGAAATATCAATTTGCATTTTATTTCAAATGTCTATTGTGATAAAACATACACAAATTTCACATTATCAGCACTTTTATGTTAACGGTTCATAATATTAACTAAATCATATAATTTTCCATCCACAGCATCCACACAAGATTTTCATCCTCCTAACCTGAACATTTGTACTCATTTAAAACTTTTCAATTCTTACACACCCAATCTTGACTAACTGCACTGGTATCATGCAACATGATGAAGACTTTGTCTTCAAACTGGAAACATACTGTTCCCAACAAATCCTGATTTATACTACTATTTGCTATATTTTCCAACTCATATTCCAGAGGGATATCAATAGTCTTGAGATTCCACTTTGGTGCTGTGGAGCTTCTTCAAGGCATGAATCATGTCCTTGTTCCTCAAACCATCACTCTAAAAATTTAACACAATGTTAACTACAATGTACTTCACAGCTGCCAGTGCAGCATATTTGGGAAAATATGGCCCAGAAGAAAGAAAGTACACTGCAAGTCCTGCTCCATAATCCAAGTAAATAAGTGAGCAGTGAGACTTGAAGTGCAGCAGAACCTATACTTCCTGCTTGATGTTAGGTTTCTAAAAAAAGTTTTATGGTAAGAGTAAAAGGTCCCTTAGATGAGAAAAATCCCAACAATAAAATATATAATAGTATCAGCACAGGCAACAATAAGGAGTTGAGGGAGATCACAGTAGAAGTTGGAATTCTCCACATGTCAAAGCATGTCAGCTGTGAGACACTCAAGTTGTACAGTAGTAAGCTCAAAAGACTTAAAAAGACACCAGCACTAAGCAATGAAAGTGAGTCCATGCTGACCTGGTAACACATAGAGTGACAGATGGCTACAAACCAGTGACAAGTAATGAGAGTCAGAAGTTTATCATTCACACATTACAAAATAAAAATACAAAGAGATTTCTCCTGGAACATTAAGGACCACTTATAGAGCAGAATATTTAATAACAATAACTGAGAAAGTGATTAATGAAAAAGAAATCAAACACATACAACAAAGGTATAAGGGACTTAGAAATAGATGAATAACATCTTTTGGAGGGAAAAGAAGCTAAGATATTGCAATCACAGTGTTTGCCCTTGGGGCCACAATGTTCACTTACTTCTGAGGACAGTGATACATGAAAGAGAGGAGGCTGCACTGCTAAGGAGTCTCCCCAGGGCCCCCTTCACATCCTTGTTCCTCAGGCTGTAGATAAAGGGGTTCAGCATGGGGGTCACCACAGTGTACATCACGGAGTCAATCATGCTTGCCTGGGAAGAATGGGTCACAGAAGAACTGAGGTAAACCCCAAGTGCTGGTCCATAGAACAAAGAAACCGTGCAGAGGTGAGAACCACGGGTAAAAAATGCTTTCTGCCTGCTTGCTGAGGAGGACATCCTCATTAAGGTGGAGACAATTCTAACATAAGAGAAGATCCCAATCACAGGAAACACACAGAACAGAGCTGCTGCTACAAGCAAGAAAAAGTTACTGATAAAGGTATCAGAGCTGGCCACCTTGAGAACCTGAGCTAGTTCACAGGAGAAATGAGGGATCTCAGTGCCTATGCGGAAGGTCAGTGGTTTCATCAATAGAATATGAGTCATGCAGAAAAAGACAATAATAAGCCAAGACACCAGAACCAGGAGAGTACAGCGTTGAGGACTCATTATGACCATGTAGTTCAGGGGATAATAGATGGCCACAAAATTGTCATAGGCCATTATGGTTAGAAGATCATTACCCATTGTACAAAAAAATCACTAAAAAATACACCTGAGTGAGGCACCTGATATAGGATATGCCTTTACTGTGTGCCTAGATATTCAACAGAATCTTGGGGACAGAGAAAGAGATGAAACAGATGTCCAAAAGTGACAGGTTGGAGAGGAAAAAGTACATGGGGGTGTGGAGATGGGCATCAGAAGTGGTGACCAGGATGATGAGCAGGTTCCCAAGCACAGTGAGCAGGTACATGAACAGGAACAGCCCAAAGAGAAGTGGCTGCATTTCAGGATCCTCTGAGAGGCCCAGGAGGATGAACTGTGATGCTCCTGTGTAGTTTTCTGGTTTCATGTCAACAGCTTTGTTCCTTGAGAAACAAACAAACAAAGTTTAAAACACATCTAACTAAAGCTCTAGTGGTGATCACTTAACATTATCACCATGGGTTAATGTCCCTAGACCTCATGATTCTTTTTCCATAGTGATTTACATAAGAAAAATGTAGCTTATTTCACTTTTCAATATTTGTAATTTTCAAGGTATTTTGATATGGCAAAAATATCTCTTGCTTTCTATCTACTTACCTAATACCCCTTTTGAATTGAGAGAATTTGGTGATTTCTTCATTGTGATACTTCCATGATATTTGAAGACATTTCATACATTTTCCTCCTAGTTCCCATATTTTTCTCTTAGAAAAATATTGCTTATTTTTATACAATAAGCATAAAATAAAATATTATTGTATTTCTTCACTGTCTCTAATTATAGGACTGTATAAATAGAAAGTGATTCTTTTCCCTTAAAATTATTTTTAGTATAAATAATACCTTGCTTTGAAGGATTAAAATAGCTTATGGAATAAGAGTACATTGTGTGATATCTGTCAATATCATTATTATTATCCTTTGTCTTTTCAGTAAATCTTTTGGATATGTAATCTCATAGTGAACACAATAGAGCTTGTTAGAAACTGCCTTGTTGAGTTGGACTCTATGGAGTAGAATTTGGTCCTTCAAATTATCATCTATGTTACCAAGAAAAAGCTATGTAAACTCTCTTAGCTATGAATACTTTACCTTTCCAGTAGTGATTCTAAATGCTCACTACATGATAAAATTGAATAAGGAAATTAAATGATATCATGATACAACTTTTCTTCTGTGGTTCCCATGACATATGATGGTCATCACAAAAATAGAAGAATATAAATCCTAACCATAACAGTAGTGTACATTTGAGTATGTCTATCAGTCATTCCTGTGGTAGTAGTCAAGGATGAACTCATCATGAAACAAAAAACACAAGAACAATTTTCAACCCCAAAAGAAAATGATTATTTTTAAACCAAATCTAAGAGAGAATTTACATGAAGACATCAGAGTACATGAATTAAACTTCTGAATATATTACCACCCTGCAAGCATATTTGATATTTTCTTGAATACTGAAAGGAATTACTTGTAAGAAAAAACAAACTAAATCTCAGCTTTGAATCTTAGAAACAATTACATTATTGTTAAATTTTTATAGGCACCAAGGTGAAACAATAACAATAGATAACTAGCAAAGTCTATCAGCTCATAAAACATGACAGAAAAAACATGGCCTAGAACAAAACCCCCTACACAGGCAGAATGAATGAGACAATACTCTCATAGTATTGCATAATAGATCTCCAGTGAGTAGATAACAGACAAATAATTGGTTGCAGGGAGCTTGACAAGACCCCACAATTTGTAGACAGAAAAAGGTTTTGTTGATAAGAACTCTTGCTGTGGAGCAATCCCAATTACAAAATGTAAGAAACAAACAAAATAAGAACTAAAAAGACTGAGCATAGAGAGCACTAAAGTCTTAGCCATGTACAGGGACTCAGCTTCCTGGTCTCATTATTCTAGTGGCACAGCCCAGACCCACTTTCTGTTCTTGATTTCTTTCATTCCAACAGATACCAAAAGATTCACTGACTTTCTTTGAAAGTCATGCCTGTTGTTTTTTCTTCTCTGAGAACACTCTCTACAAAGTTGACTTCGATTTTCACACAGCTTTCACTTGTGGATTACTTATTATCAGCATCAGGGATATGTCTAAGGTTTATAGTACCTCAAGGTCTGAATTCTCAGAAGGCCTAATTAAAAAGATGTTTTGTTGACTTTACAATCTCTAAACAATTCAGTTCCCTTGGGGTACAGAGAGACAGAAGGATGGAAATGGGCAGTCAATTTTTCATGTCCTCTCATGAAGTAATATAGATTTATTTTTTGTACTGGAAAAAATCGTTTTGTTTGCTTGCTTGAAATCCAATTTGGTAGCCAAAGACAGATTAACTTGTACAGGGACCAGTCCAAGGAACAACTCTCTCTCTCTGCCTCCCTCTTGAATAATCATTGGATACAATGGATTATTTGGTGACCATATGTTATAAAATATAACCACTTCTACAATTTTATTCTTATTTCTTTACCTTTTTAGCAGTTGGCATTTGTGTTAAAATAATTCCATTGTGTTAAAATAACTGGGGCTAATGTGAGCCCCAGTGAATTTACTGATTTTGGCATGCACCACAATCCTGCAAAGATGGTGTATTAACTCTCATTTTGAATACATTTGTATGACTAATGGTGGACAGCTTCAGTTTGATCAGATGACATATTTTAAAGGCATAAAGTCTGCTGTGGTGAAATGATAAGAGTGTGCTTCTTTTTCTGCTAAAGTTCACGTTTTCCTCATCCTGCTAGAAAAACTTCAATACATGTTTTTGGATTACTAGTTTTTTCTTCCAACAATCTGTTCCTAGGAGGTTAAGTATATATGAGAACCGGAAAAGCCTAATTGTTTCACAGCAGGTTTTCTCAATATCCCCTTATCTCAATTCCATTCTAGTGCAGTCACTAAAGGAAAGATTGGAAGACTCATCAAACAATGTTCAGAGTAGTAATGATTACCTTAGTTTTTTTTTGGTATCAGGGATTGAACTCATGACTATGCACTTGCCAGGCAGGCACTTATGCCACTGAGCTAAATTCACTGCCCACTTTACTATTTTTTATAACAATCCATGATACCTTTATGGTGAACTCTTTAAAGATTAAATGGTTTTAATTAGCAAGAAATGGATAAAACAAATACTTTATAGCTCAGACTGCTGACGGGGACTTGCCACTCAGCCCCAAACAGTTGGGAGACCCCTGGCATCAATGAGCTGCCTCAGAGCAACCATAGGCCTGCCCCTCAGCCCAGCATGCCTGGGTCATCTCAAACTGCCATAACAGGCCTGCCCTTTGGGAAACCCACCTGCCTCCTGGACCTAGTACTTTGATTGATCTCTGAAACAAACCACTTCTTCAAGAAGCTGGGACTACAGTAGATTACTGTGCTGCCTGGATGGGAGACTCAGGAACCCCTCACCCAAACAGAAGACCTCAACAGGCTCCAGTAAATGTGGTGAGTTTGCCCCCAAAATAGAGGTCTGCAGTGGGTAAATAGGAGTGAAAGTGAAACCCCCTCCAACTGTAAGACCTTGAAGAAACTGGAAAGAGAGTGGGTAATCCCCTCCTCCACACACAGAACATCAGACAGGTTGAGGAGTGTGCCAATCAGGCCTTCCCCAACTTGGAGAAAATTAAAAGAGCTTATAAGAGCACCAGTGAGAGAGTAGGGCCTCAGCTGACACAAACACTATAGAAAGGGAGATCTGGTGACCTGCAACAACCTGAAAATATAGCAAAGACAAGAATTAAGAGTTGACCTACATCAATACTTCTAGGCTAGTTAGCCCAGGCACAGTTCCTTTATGAGGAAATCAGTTGACTAGCTCTTCCCTTCATTGTGGTACACACCAATTGGACAAACATCAACCACACAGTAGGACCATAAAATTCACACTATGGACAGTTGAGATGATTGGGAATGAAAGACAAAATATTTACTCAAAAGGTGAAAATGACAAAATGATAAGGCAAAATGCAATCTCAAACATCTAGTAAATCAGGAGCAAGTACAGGTGACTTTGAAATAAAAGACTTTAAAAGTACGGTGGCGTGGCCCTCTGAGGTTCTGCAGGCTCTGGGTTGACCACACCCAACATCCGCCTTACAACTTGGGGAGCCAGGAGCTCACAGAGGGGGATTTAGGACCCGGTGAGAAAGCCAAGAGCCTGTGGGGGAGCCACTGCCCCTCCAGGAACTGAGGGTGCAAGAGGTAATTCACCACAAAAGCAGAGGAAGCATTGGAACACTGCTCAAAGAAAGGAAATATAGAAAAATGTCAAAAGGAAAGACCAAAAGACAGGCTCAAAATTCTAGCCCTACCCAAGAAAGCTTAGAAGCCGTGTACATAGAAGAAAAAAGAAGCCACACACCTGAAATGTCTGAAATGATATAAAATGTAATAAATATGGAAATAGGGAAAGCTATGGAGAAATTCAAAACAGAAATACTTGCCCAGATAAAAGAAGAATTGATAAAAAAAAAAAGTGAAAGAAATAGTGAACGCATCTAGTGAAAACACAGCTAACAAATTAGAGGAACAAAGCAAACAGATAGAATTCCTAAAAGAACACTATATGAAACAAACAGAATGCATAAATCAGATTCAAAGAGATATACAGGAAATCAAAAATGCTATTGAAAGCTGACAAAACTGCCTCAATGAAAGTGAAGATAGAATTTCAGACCTTGAAGATAAGACTGCAGCCAGTGAGCAGGAAGACAAGATCTTTTAAAAATAACAAAGAATCAGAAAATAACAATTCAAAACCTGCAAGATGATGCAAAGAAAAATAACATAAGATTAATAGGGATAAATGAAACAGAAGGGGACAGCCCAAATGATATGAAGAGGATATTTACAAAAGTAATAGCTGAAAACTTTCCAAACATGAGAAGAGAAACTGACATCTGGATAAGTGAAGCACATAAAACTCCAAAAAGCCATAACCAAAATAAAACTACACCCAGACACATAATAATCACCATCCCAGAAATCCAACAAAAGAATAGAATACTAAAAATGGTTAGAGAGAAAAGACAGATCAACAATAAAGGAAAACCTATCAGAATCACGCTAGACTTCTCAACACAAATAATGAAATCAAGAAGAGCATGGAGTGAAGTATTTCAGATCCTAAAGGAAAACCACTTCCAACCCAGAATGACATACCCTGGAAAACTGTGCTAAAAATGGATGGAGAAATAAGATACTTCCATGACAAAGAACTGCTGAAGAACTTCATGAACACCAAACCAAGCCTACAAAGAATACGGAAAGACATTCTAGATACACGTGGGATAAAACAACCAAGCAAGGCAGACAATTAAACAGAATGTAAAGCTAAAGACAAAACAGCAGAAAGATAACATGTCAACAATAAACCAATATATAACAGTTACAAACATTAAAGTAAATGGCCTCAACTCGCCAATCAAAAGAAACAGACTGGCAGAATGGATCAAGAAACAACATCCAACCATATGCTGTCTACAGGAAACCCATCTAACCCAAAAGGACACTCATACACTGAAAGTCAAAGGATGGAAAACAATGCTTCATGCAACAGGAAACCAAAAAAAAGCAGGAGTAGCAATCCTGTTTGAAGACAATGTGAATTTCAAACCAAGAATGATCCAAAGAGATAAAGAAGGTCACTACATACTAGTTAGGGGAAAACTTCAAGAGGAAAAGATAACAACCTTAAATATATATGCACCAAATTCCACAGCACCCAGCTATATAAAGCAAATATTAACAGAAATGAAAAATCAAATAAGCAATAATACAGTTATAACAGTAGAACTTAACACACCGTTGACCCAAAGGGACAGATCAACTAGACAGAAAATCAGCACAGACATAACAGAACTGAATCGCACCTGTGAACAAATGGACTTGATAGATGTGTATAGAGTGTTCCATCCAACAACATCAGAATACACCTTCTTCTCAGCAGTACACGGGACATTCTCTAAAATAGACCATATACTAGCCCACAGAACATATTTAAGTAAATGCAAAAGAACTGAAATTATCCCGTGCATGTTATCGCATCATAGTGCTGTGAAACTAGAAATTAATGATAAAAGAAATTGCAAAAAACCTACAAACACATGGAAACTGAATAATACACTCTTTAACAATCAGTGAGTCACAGAGGAAATTAAAGAAGAAATTAAACAATGTCTACAAGTAAATGAAAATAAAAACACAACTTACCAGATTTTGTGGGATGCAATGAAAGCAGTCCTCAGAAGAAAATTTATTGCATTGAGTTCCCACATCAGGAAGACAGAATGAACACAAATAAACAACCTGATGCTACAACTGAAACATCTAGAAGAGAAGAGCAATCGAAGCCCAAAGCCAAAAGAAAGGAGGAAATTATAAAGATTAGAGCAGAAATTAATGTAATAGAGACTAAGAAAACAGTACAAGGGATCAAAGTATCAAAGAGTTGGTTCTTTGAAAGAATAAATAAAATTGATAAGCCCCTGGCCAACCTTATTTAAAAAAGGAAAGAAAAAACTCAAATTCATGCAATAAGAAATGAAAAAGGTATAATTGCTACAGACTCAGTGGAAATACAGAAGATCATCGATACCTACTTTGAAAACCTCTACTCTCATAGGTTTGATAACACTGCAGAAATATTCAAATTCCTAGACACATATGAACTACCAAAGCTGGATCAGGAAGATGTAAAACTGCTGAATAACCCAATTTCTATTACTGAAATTGAAAATGTCATTAAGTCCTTGCCTACAAAGTAGAGTCCAGGCCCAGATGGATTCACCGCAGAATTCTACAAGAAATACAAAGAAAACTTAATTCCAACACTCCTGGAACTCTTCAATGAAATTGAAAGGGAAGCAATTCTTCCTAAGTCATTCCTGGAAGCAAATATCACTCTAGTACCAAAACCAGAGAAAGACTCAACCAAAAAAGAGAACTATAGGCCAATCTCCCTAATAAACATAGATGCAAAAATTCTCAATAAAATATTGGTAAACAGGATGCAGCAAATCATCAAGAAGATTATATAACATGACCAAGTGGGATTCATCCCAGGAATGCAGGGATGGTTCAACATACGCACAACAGTAAATGTAATACACCATATCAATACAGCCAAAAGGAAGAACCACATGATCATCTCTATAGATGCAGAAAAAGCTTTTGATAACGTCCAACACTCATTCATGACAAGAACCTTACAGAGAATTGGAATAGAAGGTCTTTATCTCAATATGGTAAAGGCCATCTATGACAAACCAACAGCCAGCATTATATTGAATGGTCAAAAACTGAAAGCCTTTACCTTAAAATCAGCCACAAGACAAGGACGACCATTATCACCACTGCTATTCAACATAGTACTGGAAATACTAGCCAGAGCAATAAGACAGGAAAGAGAAATGAAAGGAGTAAGATAGGAAAGATGAAGTTAAATTATCATTATTTGCAGATGACATGATACTTTACAGAGAAGACTCACAAAACTCTATTGAAAGACTCCTAGATATAATTAATAAATTCATCAAGGTAGCCGGAAACAAAGTCAATACACAAAAATCAATAGCATTTCTATACACTAATTGCAAAAGAACTGAGAGACCAATAAGTGAAACTACACCCCTTACACTACCATCCAAAAATGAAATACTTAGGAATTAATCTCACGAAAGAAGTAAAAGAGCTATACAGTGAAAATTATAATACCCTGAAAAAGGAAATCGAAGAGGACCTCAGAAAATGGAAAGAAATCCCCTGTTCATGGATAGGAAGAACAAACATTGTAAAAATGGACATTCTCCCAAAATTGCTATACAGATGCAATGCAATCCCAATCAAAATACCACTAACATACCTCATAGATCTAGAGGAATCACTCCTAAAATTCATCTGGAACCAGAAGAGACCTAGAAAGGAAAGGCAGCTCTAAGCAACAAAGGCAAGGCAGAAGGCATCACAATCCCAGACTTGAAATTATACTACAAAGCTACAGTAATAAAATCAGTATGGTACTGAAATAGAAACAGAACGGAGGATCAGTGGAATAGATTGGAAGATACAACCACAACCGCAAACTTGCTAACCACCTCATCTTTGATAAAGGGGCCAAACATGCTCACTGGAAGGATGACAGTCTCTTTAACAAATGGTGCTGGAAAATTGGCTATCCAAATGCAGAAGACTAAAACTAGACCCATGTCTATCACCATACACCAAACTAAAATCTAAATGGATCAAAGATGTAAATATTAAAACAGAAACACTAAATCTGCTGGAAGACAAAGTAGGTAAAAACCTCAAAGATATAGGGGTTGGAAGAGAATTCATGAAGAAGAACCAAAGTACACGGGAAATATTTCCTAGAATCAATAACTGGGACCACATCTTATTAAAGAGTTTCTGCATTTCAAAAGAGGTTTCCAGCAGAGTGCAAAGGAAACCTACAAATTGCCGGCGATTTAGCTCAGTGGCTTAAGCGCCTGCCCTTGCCAGGCACGAGGTTGTGATTTCGCTCCCAGGTACCAAAAAAAAAAAAAAAAAAAAAAAGAAACCCACACATTGGTAAAAAATCTTCATGGACAGCGTCTCAGACAAAGGACTTCTATCTAGAACTTATAAAGAATTAAATAAAATCAGACCCTCAAAATTCAAAGAGCCAATCCAAAAATGGGCATTTGAAATGAATACACAGTTCTCAGATAAAGAAATCTGGCAAATAAAGAATGGCAAATAAATACATGAAAAAATGTTCATCATCATTAGTCATGAGAGAAATGCAAATTAAAACCACACTGAGATTACATCTCTCTCCCGAAAGAATGGCCAAGTTAGAAAACACTACCAACAACAAGTGTTGGAGAGGCTGTGGGGAAAAAGGAACTCTTCTACACTTCTGGTGGGATTGTAGACTGGTGCAACCACTGTGGCGGTCAGTCTGGAGATTCCTCAAAAAGTTAGGTTTGAAAGTCCCATTTGACCCAGCTATTCCGCTTCTAGGCATATTCCCAACAGAACTGAAAACATCATACAACAGTGATATATGTGCACCTATGTTTATAGCAGCACAGTTTGTAATAGCCAGATTCTGGAAGCAACCTAAGTGCCCATCAGCTGAGGAGTGGATAAAAACATTGTGGCATTTTTATACAATGGAGTACTACTCGGCTATAAAGAATGATCACATCGAGATATTTATGAATAAATGGACTCACCTTGAAACCATTCTCTTAAGTGAAATAAACCAAACTCACAAGGGTAAAAACCATATAGTCTCCCTAGTATGAGAGCTGATAAGAGTATATAAGACTTTATGGTAAGCATGAGTCCCCATCTCATAGCTTTGAAGCCTTTCAATGTTTTCAATAATCAGTTGGAATGGTTTTATTCTGTTTTGTTTGACTATACCATGCGTGATGATATGAACAGCTGTTCTGAAGAAAACAAAACATTATGACAGCTATTGCTGATTTAATATCATCCTTCTTGAAGTCCTACCATGCTTCCTTTTTCTACTACCATTCGTTCTATCTATCACATTGTGTTATTGGGATTTGAATATGTGTGATAGTTTAAAATTTTTTTCTATAGTAAATGAGATATTATAGTACCCATTGATCATTTTCTGTTATTCAGTTCAGAAAGCCGTACAATTCTCTCACTCTATGCATGGCTTTATACTATTGTGTTATGTTTGATTATATTGTTTTTGAAACTATGCTCAACTATAGCATAGTAAGTGATATGAGGTTAGCTACTGTTGATGTCCAGTTGTCTTAATGTAAAGTACTGTGTTGCCTATGTTGTCCTATTCTGATCTGCTCTGTACTGCCCTCTTTTGTTTTATTTTCTTTAGAATAAAAAAATTTTTAAAAAGTCATATACCAGAAATCTCTAAAAGGATAGCAAATGAAGTAAAGTAACAAACCCACAAGGCTACAGAGAAAATCAAATTAGAAACAATGTCTTACACAAAGACAGAAATAACAACTTTAGTAAATGAGTTGCTCAACAGAGCTAGAGAAGAAATTGATTTTAAAAAAATACAGGAGAATGGGAAACTGATTGAAACTTTGAAACAAAAATGTAGAAAACCAGTAGAATCCATGAAACAAATTCAAAGAGATATCCAAGTAGCAAAATTTCTATCGAAA
The DNA here is from genome assembly GCA_004027295.1 of Dolichotis patagonum. Taxonomy (NCBI): domain Eukaryota; kingdom Metazoa; phylum Chordata; class Mammalia; order Rodentia; family Caviidae; genus Dolichotis; species Dolichotis patagonum. Next base: position 14,444 of record PVJX010025350.1, on the reverse strand, counting down.
GATGGAAAAACTGTTTAAATGAAGTTGAGGATACAATTTTGGACCTTGAGGGCAGGATTGCAGATAGTGAACATGAAAAGGAAGAAATTATAAAAACAACAAACATTATGAAATGACAAGCTAGAGCTTCAATATGATGCCAAGAGAAACAATATAATATGAATAGGCATTAGTGAAGAGTCAGGAGACAACACAAATGATGTAACTAAGCTATTCACAGAAGTAATAGCAGAAAATTTTCCAAAGATGGGGAAAAAATCAGATATGCAAACAAGTGAGGCACACAGAATGTCAAACAGTAATGACCAACATAAATCTACACCCAGACATATAATAATTAAGATCTCAGACATGCAGCATGAAAACAGAATATTAAAAGCTGTTAGAGAAAAGACACAACTCAAATATCAAGAAAAGCCTATTAGAATCACAGCAGAATTCTCAGCGCAAACCTTAATGTTAAGAAGAGATTGGTGTGAAGTATTTCAAGCCCTAAAAGAAAACAACTTTCAACCAGACTGATGTACCCAGCACAACTGTCTTTCAAATTTAATGGAGAAACAAAATACTTCCATGACAAAGAACAACTAAAGAAATTTACATCCACCTTACCAACCCTAGAAAGAATAATGAAAAAAATGCTAGATAAGAGTTAAAAATGACCACAATCTCCAGAACAACAACAGAAAAAACCCACCAGGCTGGACATGAAGTTAAACAAGGAAGAAAGGAACAAAACCAACAACATGAAAACTACATGGCAAAGTCAAGCCAGTACATATCAGTGATATCCATAAATGTAAATGGGCACAGTTCACCTGTCAAAAGAAACAGGTTGACGAATGGATCAAGAAGCAGGATGTTACAATATGTTGTATACATGAAACACATTTAACTCAAAAAGCATCTCATAGACTAAAAGTCAAAGGATGGAATACAGTATTCCATGCAACAGCAACCCAGAAAAAAGTAGGCATACCTATTCTGTTTGCAATCAAAGTGAACTTCAAACCTAAAATGGTTAAAAGAGATAAACAAGGCCACTTCATACTTGTAAGTGAGAAACTGCAAGAGGAAGAACTAACAATTATAAATATATATGAACCAAATACAGGAGAACCCAACTATATAAGACAAATACTAGTGGACATGAAAAACCAAATACACAAAACTACAAGTTTAATAGGAGACATTAACACCCCACTGTCACAAAGAGATAGATCAGCTAGACAAAAAATCAGCAAATAACAAAACTGAATCATACCTGTGAATGAATGGAGTTAGTGGATGTTTACAGAGTGTTCCACCCAACCACATCAGAATATACTTGCTTCTCAGCTGCACATGGGGCAGTCTCCAAAATAGACCACATATTAACTCATAAAACATTCTTAAGTAAATTCAAAGGAGTAGTATTAGTCCATGCATAATATCTGACCACAATGCACTAAAATTGGAAATCAATGGCAAAAAAACTGCAAAACCTGCATAAATACATGTAAATTAAATAACAACCTTCTGACAACCAGTGGATTACAGATGAAATAAAAGAAGAAATAAAACAATACTTACAATACAATGAAAATGCAGACAAAACATAGTCTAACCTATAGGATGCAATGCAAGCACCCATAAGAGGGAAATATATAGCAATAAATAGTCACATCAAGAAAACGGAATGAGCACAAATAAGTAACCTAATGCTACATCTCAAACTTCTAGAAAGAAAGAGTAAGTGTAAACCAAAGCTAAGACAAGAGAGGAAATTGAAAAATTAGAGCAGAAATTAATGCAATTGAAACAAAAAAAAGACAAAAAATGAACGAATCAAATGCAGCCTTTTTGGGGATGCAGGGCACTGGCAAGGGACAATGGAGAATGACTCTGGAGATCAGGTTGATGGTGCAGATCCGATTTTATTACAGAAGTGCAGGAGTATATATAGACTAAAGAGGAAGGGTGGAAGTGAGCTCAGAGGAAGGGCAGGATTGAGCTTCAGGAAGGGTGGAAATAGAATTAGTGAAGGCAGGGATGCACTGCAGGGTGGGCTCCGAGTAGGGCAGTCATGGCAGGGATGCTCTACTTGGTGTGCCGAGGAATGGAAAGTCTGAGTGTGCTCAAACTCTCTCTTTTGCCAGGACAGCCAGCCAGACATCAGGACCTTGATCTCCCACAGTTAAAGAGCTGGTTTTTTGAGAAAATGAAAAAATTGATAAACCTGTAAGCAAACTTATCAAGAAAATAAAGAAAAAACTCAAATCCATGCAATAAGGACTGAAAAGAGGGAAATTAATTGTTACAGATCCCATGGAAATTCAAAAGATCATGAACATGTACTTTAAAAATCACTACTCACATAGGGTGGAAAACACAGAGGAAATGGAAAGATTTATAGAAACATGAGCTAAAAAACTTCAATCAAAAAGATATAATAATTTTGAATAACTCTATATCAGCTATGGAAATAAAAAACATGATTAAAAAATTACCAATAAAGAAAAGCCCAGGTCCTGATGGATTCACAGCTGAATTCTATAAGAAATTTAGAGAAGATTTAATGCCACAACCTTTTAAACTCTTCAATGAAATTGAAAGAGAGTCCTCTGTAGTTCATTCTTGGAGGCAAATAGCACTTTGATACCAAAACCAGAGAAAGGCCCAATCAAAAAGGAGAACTATAGGCCAAACTCACTAATGAACATTAATGAAAGGTTCTCAATAAAATATTGGCAAATAAAATGCAGCAAATCACCAAGAAGATGATACACCACAACCAAGTGGGATTTATTCCAGCAGTGCAGGGATGGTTCAACATAGGCAAATCAATAAGTGTAATACACCACATCAAAATAGCCAAAAACAAAAACCACATGGTCATCTGAATAGGTGCAGAAAAAGCTATCAATAAAGTCCAACACCTTTTCATGATAAAAGCCCTTACAGAAACTTGGAATAGATGGTATGTACCTCAATCTCATAAAGTCCATCTATGACAAACCAACCGCCAACATTATACTAAATGGACAAAAACTGAAAGCCTTCACTCTAAAATCAGGAACAAGACAAGGATGTCCACTATCACCACTCCTATTCAATATAGTTCTAGAAATACTAGCTATCACTATCAGAAAAGAGAGAGAAATAAAAGGAATAAAAATAAGAAAAGAAAAAGTTAAATCATCACTATTTGCAGACAACATGATACTCTACATAGATGCCCCAAAAACTCCATTAAAAGACTATTAGAGGTAATAAGCAAATTCAGCAATGTAGCTGGATACAAAGGCAATGCTCAAAATCCAATAACATTACTGTACACAAACAAAACGTCACTGAGAGAGAAATTATGGAACTATCACCTTTCACAATAGTATCTTAAAAATTTAGATACTTAGGAATGTAAAATGAATGTAAAATATCTATATGCTGAAAATTATACTATTTTTAAAAAGGAGATTGAAGAGGATATTATAAAATGGAAGGATATTCCTTGCGCTTGGCTAGGAAATACCAACATTGAGAAAATGGCTATACTCCCAAAACTGTTATACGGATTCAATGTAATTCCAATCAAATTACCATTGACATACCTCACAGATCTATAGAAAGCACTCCTAAGATTCATTTGGAAACAGAAGAAACCTAGAATAGCAAAGACAACTCTGAGCAACAAAGGCAAGACAGGAGGCATCTCAAGTCCTGACTTTAATCTATACTACAAAACCACCATAATAAAATCAGCTGGTACTGGCAAAGAAATAGATCTGAGGATCAATGGAACAGATTAGAAGATGCAATCACTACTACAAAGACACTCAGCCACTTTATATTTGACAAAGGGGTTAAATATGTTCATTGGAAAAAAGATAGCCTCTTAATAAATGGTGTTGGAAAAGTTGGCTTGTCACATGCAGAAGACTGAAAATAGACCCATGCCTATCACCAAGCACTAAACTAAAGTCTACATGGATCAAAGACCTAAACATTAAAACAGAAACATTAAATCTACTGGAGGACAAGGTAGGAAGAAATCTTGGAGACATAGGGTTAGGCAGAGAATTCATGAATAAAAGAAAAACTGCATGGGAAATATTTCAAAGAATCAACAACTGGGATCTCATATTACTAAAAGGTTTTTGCACTTCAAAAGAAATCACCAACAAAGTGAAAAGAAGTGCCACAGAATGTGAAAGAATTTTAGCCAACAATCCCTCAGACAAAGGACTTATATCTTTTGTCTATACATATAAAGAATTGAAAAACATCAAATCCCCCAAATTCAAAGACTCTCTCCAAAAATGGGCAATGGAGATGAACACACAATTCTCAGATGAAGATATACAAATGGCAAATAAATATATGAAGAAATGTTCAACTTCACTGGTAATTCGAGAAATGCAAATTTAAAAAACATTGAGATTTCATCTCACCCCGGAAAGGATTGCCACCATGAAGAAAACAACTGATTAGCAAATGTTGGTGAGGATGCTGGGAAAAAGGAACACTTCTCCACTGTTGGTGGGAGTGCAGACTGGTGCATCTACTGTGGATGCCAGTACAGAGATTCCTCAAAAAACTAGGATTGGAAGTTCCATTCAATCCAGAAATTCCCTTCCTGGGTATTTTCCCAGAAAAATTGAAAAGGTCCGTCACCATGATATATGTGCACCCATGTTCATAGCAGCACAATTTGTGATAGCTAAATCTGGGAAACCACCAAAATGCCCATTAACTGTAGAGTGGATGAAAATAATGTGGTATTTTTATACAATGGAATACTACTCAGCTATATAAAAGAATGATCTTGAGGCCTTTCTAGGTAAATGGAAGCAACTTGAGAATATCTTCATTAGTGAAATAAACAAGACTCACATTAGTAAATATCACATTGTCTCTCTAGTGTAAAAAATAATAAAAACTGATAGAATAATGGGATCCAAAAAGTATAATAGATATTGTAAAAGAGAAAGAGAAAGATAGTTCTCTAAAGGATATAATGGTATGTATAGTATGTTAGATACATGACCATGTTTCTGACTTTCTGTTGGATCATTGAATTGAAGGGTTTGCACCGTCAATGTTTTCAAGTATCTAGCCATTTTTTGTGCTTTGATTTTGTGCCTTTGGCAAATATTTATAAGATGACAATGTGTAATGTATCAAGTAGCATTTTTGTGATGTTAATTTTTAAAATTTTCTATTGTTCTACCCTTTTTCTGTTCTTCTATTTTGTTTTTTTTCTTTCCTTTTCTTTCTTTCTTTGCAAAAAAAAATAACAACATGCAATATAACAACCATTGTTAAATTTCATTCATTCTATTTTGAAAACTTATATTGTTATTGTTCTGGGTTTGTAGTTGTTGTTTATCTCTTTTGCTTTTTGCTTTTGTTTTCTGACTTTTTTCTTTTCTTTTCAATGTTTCTTTTGTATTTTTTGTTTTTGATTTCTACACAAGGTCTTGCAATGTAGTTCAGATTGGCATGGATCTCACTATGTAGTACAGGTTGGCCTTGAAATTCCAGGTATTCTCCCACCTCAACATCTCAAGTCTTGAAATTATAGGCATGTACCAGCATGCCTGACTTTGTTTCCTTCTTTTATTCTGTGGAAGATTTTTGTACCTAGGCTTATTGAAGACATCAGTGAATTACTTTTTTTTTTTAATTTCTTTGCTCTTGCCTGATTTTGGTGCTAATGTTATGTCACCCTCACAAAATCATCTGGAACCATTCCTTGAATTTCACTTTTCAACACTTTGTTGAATTGGCATTAATTCTTTAGCTGTTAACAATTAAGCAAGAAACAATCTGTAGGAGATGAAACAATAATTATTTTTGAATACATAGGTATAGGCAAAGACTTTTTTGACTAAAACCCCATTTACACAAGAAATAATATAAAAATTAGCAAATGGGTTTACCTCAAATTAAAAAAGGTTTTGCAAACCAAAGGAAACCACACACAGAATGGGAAAAACTTTTTCTAACTATTACTTAGATGTCATACTAATATATAGAATATATAAAGAATAAAAAATTTCTCCAAATTTAAATACCAAATTAAAAGATAGGCATCTAAAATACATAGACATCCCTCAAATTAAGAAGTAGAATTCAGCAATAAATACAAGAAAAAATGTTCAACATCATTGACTATTCAACAAATTCAAATTAAATCAGCACTTTAATTCCATCTTACTGCAAAAGGATTCACTCTCATCAAGAGGTCAACCAACAGCAAATGCTGGTGAGAGTACAGTGAAGATGAGTCTCTTCTTCATTGCTGGTGGGTGTCTAAATTGGTACAATGGATATCATTATGGAGATTCCTCAAAAAAACTAAAGCTACAAATTCCATATGACCTAGTTATTTTTCTCTAGGTATCTGTCAGAAGAGTTAAAATTTCATACTATACTTATATGTACATACCCATCTTCACAACAACACAAATTTATAATACCTAAATTGTGGAAAAATCCATCAACATATGAATGGACAAAGAGAATGTGGTATATATGTGGTACAATGAAGTACTACTCTGTCATAAAGAAAGCATAACTTTAGGGATTTTCAGGAAAATAGATGTGTTTTGAGACATGTTCTTAAATGAAAAACTCAGAGACACAAGTTACACTTGTGTAAACTTGTGTTTCTCTTACATGACAAATCTAAATTGTAAATAAGGAGCAAAATAAAAGATATGTATTAGAAAGTAAGGATGTCTTTTTTCAAATGACTAGTAGAACAAGAGATACAGGGATGGGGCATGAAGGAATGAAAAAGGTATTGTTTAAAAATGTTGAAGTAGAAATACAAATTTGTAAATAAGGAAATGAAGAAGAAATGACAGAAGCAGAAAGGGAGGGAAGGAGAAAGAGACAAAAACAAGAATTAGGAAACATTATGTCATGCACAAACTCAACACAATAAATGTAATTATGACATACTGCAAATATGTACTAATAAAATAAAAGTAAAATAATAAAATAGCACAAATGTATATATAAGAAAACAAGTGCTTTTACACACTGCTGATACATATATAGAGTTTGTGAAAAAAAAGTTTTTCACACTTCATGAAAAGAAAAACTTGTATAAGGCTCTCAATGCACAGGGAGAATGAGGCCCTGCATGGAGGGACAGTGTTTCTCGAGAGGCCCTGCAGAACTTGCAGTTGGAGACTGAGACCTGAGATGCACCAGGAGAGTCTTGTGGAGTAAGCAAAAGCAGTGAGAACATGAGACCCTTTCCCGAGTGGCCCACCCCATGGTCATTCGCTGCTGAGTGAACTGGAGTTGTAGTTCCCTGCACCAAGTCACATGGAATGGCATCTAGAGGGAGAGATTGCCATTTCATCTCAAAATACTCAGGGTCTGGAGTTCCAGCAGTATGACACTCAGGTTCACAGAAGTGCCAACATCTGAGAGTGAAAGGAGGGAAGAGCTGTCTAGTCATAATACCAAAAAGAAGGACAACAGACTGGGGGGAACCCAAATAAGAAGTAGGAATTGGAAGTAGCCAGGTTCCCATCTGGCTAATCCCAAATGCCAGTCCCTAGTCCTAGCTGCAAAGGACTAACAGTAGTCCCCTCCCTGTAGTGGGAAAAGGGTTCTACCCTCCCCAATGCTGGCAAAAAGGCACAAAGGCAAGAGGCCTTGGCTAGTGATGAGACAAGGGCATCTTTTTTCTCCAACCCTTTGACCATCTGTGCAAGCACATAAGCAGGCTTGGCTGGAGCAGCAAGTCAACAGACTTGGCTATTAGTAGAAAATGTCACTTCCTTTGCCCTACCACCAACTCATGTGAGAGGAATCAGCACTGTGGTCAAGATCTGCCCTAAATTCAGCAGTAATGCTACTGTAGATTTGGAGGAATCATTCAGTACATATTCTGGATTTGACTAGGAAACTAACACCAAACTGAAGCAGCAGAGGAATTTTCTACAGCATTTTTTTCTATTTTTACTTTATTTTTAAAAAATTTTCAGGGAAGATTGTGTACATTTTGATTTTTATACTTTGATTTGTTTCCTGTGTTTTTCCTCTCTCTTTCCTCACCAGTCTTTCATTATTCTCTGATGTTTACAGATCAATGAACACTCTGTAGCCTTTGTGATTTGCCTCAAAATGGTTTTGCTTTCTCCTTTGCTCATTCTCTCCTGTTCTTTTCTCCAGCTTCCCAAAATTTGAGTGATGATGTTTAGTCCTTCAGTCTTGCTGCTGCCATATGTCTCTTCAGTTATTGCTCTCTTAAATTCTCCAAACACACTGGACAAAATCATCTTAAAAGGTGAAACACATAGCATACAAATGTCTTTTATATGTTGGCAGTTGTCATATAACTATAGATCTTGCTTCTATGGTTAGAGATACCAAATTAGTCACCATTTCTAAGCAATTCTTGATAATATTGTTATTACTCATTGTACTACCTTAGCTAAGATGCCTTACTTGTAATCCAGTGTTCACCTTTATATGATAACACTGTGATAATCTAAGGTCTTAATCACTCCAACAGTCCAGTACCAGAGGACTGGATGCTGTGCCAAATAGATAACAACTACTCATTCCTAATATGTGGGAAGATAGCATCTTAAGACAGACACAAGACCAACAGTAAACTAAATCTAGAAGATATCTCAGAGGAACAGATATTTCCTAGGGAAGCATCTAGAGTAGTGATAAAGCTAGCTACCATAAGAAAAATAAAAAACAACCCAGAAAAGAATTTAAAATTAAAAAATAGAAAATGACAAGACACAGAAGCACAATGCTGTCTTAGACTTCCTGCTCACAAAGGAAAAATCCAGTGGACAATGAGATATAAGAAAACAGAAGCTATCCACTTGAATTGACAGCAATTAAATTAGCAGATAAATAAAATATATATATTTCTACAAAGGATACTAAATAGAAGTAATCTCACAGGCAATAAAAAGAGATGATGCCCATAATAAATAACCTATAGTATTATGGAGCATAACTTTGGACTGAACAAACCTAGAACAGACATAGTTAAATAGTAGAAGCCCATAGAAAAATAATGTAAAAAATTAATTCCAAATATAGAAAAGAAATAGAATCCATGAAACAGATTTATATACATATCAAGGAAATTTAAAATTTCGCTGAAAGTTTGCAAAACTGTATAAATGAAAGTGAAGATAGATCATCAGACCTAGAAGATAGGAATGCAGTCTTAAAAATATCAAGCAGCCCTAAGAACACAACCTACAACTGCAAGATAATAATATGAAGTACAACATAAGACTGAGTAGAGTCAATGAAAATACAGAAGTCAATGTAAATGACACACAAAAAAATATGTTCAGAGAAGTGATACTAGAAAACTTCCCAAGCATGGAAAAAAGAACTTGAAATACAGATAATTGAGATATACAGGACCCCAATTCATTACAGCCAAAATAAATTTACACCAAGGCATACAATAATCAACATTCTAGAAATTTAGAAAAAGAAAAAAAATATTACAAGCTGTTATCTAAAAGAAACAAATCAACTATAAAGAAAAGACCATCAGAATCACAGTTGATTTATCAATACAAACCCTTATGTCAAAGAGAGTTTGCAGTTAAGTATTTAAATCCCAGAAAGAAAACAACTTCCAATCCAGATTGATGTATCCTGAAAAATTGTTTTTCAGAATTAATGGAGAAATAAAATAGTTTTATGAAAAATAACAACTGGAAAAAATCATGACAACCCAACCAGCCCTTCAATGAACTCTAAAAGATATTCTAGAAAGAGAAAAGAATGACTACAATCCCAAAAGTACCAATAGAAAGAAACCAACAGGCAGGGGAAGCAATTAAACAGAAGGAAAAGACATAGAACCATCAAGACAAAAATTATATAATAAAGACAAGCCAACACATATCTGTTAGAACCATCAGTGTAAATGGTCCAAATTCACCAATCAAAAGTAAAAGACTAGCAGAATTGATACAGAAACAACATCCAAAAACATACTGGATTCAAGAAACACATGTAACTCAAAATGCAACACAAATACTGAAAGTCAAAAGATGGATGATAGAGGGCTTTCGGGAAGATGGTGGAGTAGCAAGAAGCAGAGAAAATAGCCTGTCTGAGAGACATCATCTAGGCATGGGAATATACCATCATAAGGAAGACAAGAAGGAAGGAAGTGAGTCCCTTGGACCCAAGAAGAATCTGAAGTCTGAATCAAAGCCCACAGAGAGAATAATAAGAAAACCTTCAACAAAGAAGAAGGTGGTAGTTGGTGGCACCTTTACCCAGAGCCAGACTCACTGGATGAGGGGAGCTGCTGGAACCTGGGGACAGGTTTTCATGTGATGGTGGTGGTTGATTGCCCCAGAGACCTCCGTGAAAGAGTTGGTGGTGGAGAGGAGTGGCAGATGTGGAGGACTGTGCTGGTTGGTGGTGAGTGCAGAGGACTTGGTCCTCCAGCAGGAGGGAGAGATTGGCCAGGAACAATTTTGGAGTCAGGCCAGATAAGCCCAGAGCCAGAATTGTGGCTGGCTTCTTCTAGCAGATCCTAGCTGTGCAAATACACATGGAAATTGCTTGAACTGCTGCAAGCCCAATGAGTTTGATCTTGGGGCAGGTCTGGGAAGGTTGTCTACTGCTCTATCATAAAGCAACTCCTGGCTTTTGGGGATACAGTGGAATAATTTAGGATGCTGTCTCCACAGGATGTCTACTGTTGATTGTATAGACAATCCTGGAAGTGGACTGTTTTTGTTTTGCTTTTTTTTTGTTTGTTTTGCTTTATTTTTTCTTTTCTTTTCTTTTTCTTTCTTTCTTTCTTTCTTTCTTTCTTTCTTTCTTTCTTTCTTTCTTTCTTGCTTTCTTGCTTTCTTGCTTTCTTGCTTTCTTGCTTTCTTGCTTTCATTCTTTGTTGTATTCAGTTTTGGCTTTACTTCTCTTTCTCTTTTATTTTCTTTAATTTTATTGTGAGTGTGGTTCCTAATCTCCTTGTGGGTGTGTTTTTTTTCTCATCTACCTTTTATCTCTTCCAGCTCTCTTTTCCTTCAGTCTTTTGCATCAGTATCCCCAAGTTGGTGGGATCTGTCTTTGTCCACCAACCTACTTGTAATTTTTCTCTTTCCCCACTTTTCTGCTTTCTCTTTAATCCATTTTGAACCTTAATCCTTGAAGACAGAATTGATATATTACTGACTTATATATTGTATATAATTGTTTTGCATTCTGTTGAAAAGCTATAAAAGAACACTTAAAAAAGACACAACCTCAGACACCCAGTTCACCAAAGACAAACCCAGAGAGAAATGAGGTCAGCAAATCCAAAAGTCTCCTAGCAGGTCTCTCCAAAGTAATAACAAAGCAATTGAATGAGAGTCTGGAAAAAGTGATATCAGAAATAATCTCTCAAATAACTACAGAGATCACCAAAATATATAACATGCTTAGTGATGTTACAGCAACACAGATGAAAAATAGATGAACATAAGCAAATTATGGAAGCACAACATAGGAAACAAATGTAATCCATAAGCCAGATTCAAACATATATCCAGTAGAATAAAAACTCTACTGAAAGGATCTAAAACAGATTAGGTCAAAGAGAGGACAGAATCTCAGATATTGAAGACAGGTTTGCAGTTAGTGACCAAGAAAAGAAAGATTTCTCAAAACTAGCAAGGCAACATGAGAAGTCAATCCAGCAGCTCCTAGATGAGACAAAGATGAAAAACTATAGATTAATTGGAGTCAATGAACTAGCAGGAGATATGACAAATGACATTAAAACTATGTTCACAGACATCATAACAGAAAACTTTCCTGGTAGAAAAAAAGAATTTGACATAAAAATGAGTAAGGTATATAGAACTCCAATTAGCAATGATCAAAAAAAATCTACATCCAGGCATATCAGAGTTAAGATTCGAGAAATTCAATGCAATAGTAGAATTTTAAAAGCTGTTAGGGAAAAGAAACAAATCACTTATAAAGGAAAGAACATCAGAATTACAGCTGACTTCTCAGCACAAACTCTCAAGTCAAAGATAGCTTGGAGTGAAGCACTCCACGTTCTAAAGGGAAAAAGCTTTCAACCCATATTGATGTATCCTGCAAGACAAGACTATATTTCAAAATTGAGGGGCAAATAATATAATTCCATCAAAAAGAACATTTGAGGAGATTTATGACCACCAAATCATCACTCCAAAATATTCTGAAGGGCATTCTAGAAAGATATAATAAGACAAGATGGTGGACTGGTAGGTAGCAGGAGAGAGACCCTCTCTGAGAGAGACAGCTCAAATGCCAGAATAAAATACCCTGGAGAGACCCAAACAGAGAGAGATAGACTCTCACAACACAGAAAGTAACTAAAGTGTGAAAACCCGCTCGAATATGAGGTCCTGGGGCTACTATTAGTGAAGATAAGATCAGAGAACACAGCACCCTCCTCAAGCCACCTGAACCCTGCCCGACCTGAACAAGCGATCCGCGCCGAAGTGACTGGCTTCAGCCACTGGAGCACAGAGCTGAACAGCCCTGCATGCAGCTCACCAGCACCGGCTCTGCACACAACCCACCGAAAGGCACGATGGATTCCCACCGCAACTGTGCTGAAATCAGAGGTCAGGCAGTCCAGCAGTTCTTGGGGACACGGTGAGTGATGGGAATAAGACCCTGCCACGGGAAAGGGGAAACCGACTGGACGACATGTTGGATTTGGCAGGACAGCCCTAACTCCATAAGGAAGTGGCTTCAGCTGGTTACTCCCCTCGCCCAGCGGATTGGTGGAATCCGCTTGAACTAGGCCACGCCCCTGGTAGGGACCCAGTTACTTCCCTGAGATCCGTGCACACTGATGCAGTGAAGGCCTGCAAAGGTTGACTGGCCCAGAAGGGAAGAGGTAGCATATACTGCCAATGGGTGAACTCTAATCTCTGATAACCTATTGAAGAGGGCTAAAGCCCCTAGCCTGCACCCTCTAGAGGAGCCTTAAAAAACAAGAGAAGGGTCTGGGAATTACACTGTACACTTGTATGGAAGGAACCAAAAACATGACTAAAGGAAGAAATAAGAAAACACTCCCAGCCCCCAACCCTGAGAACATCGATCCAGGAGAGGCAAATACAATAGAGACTGAGGGCAGCAAAAATGCAACATCATACCGAGTGTTAGTGGACATAAAGAGATATCTTCAGGACCTCATAAGCAGGACCAAAACTGAAATATTAATTCAAATTAAACAATAGATATGTAGATTAATAAAAGAAGGACTGGGCACCTCTCAAGAAGACACAGACAAAAGAATGGAGGAACACAAATGGAGAGAAAAATTTAATGAAGAATTCAGAAAAAACCTAGAATTTATGAAGCAGATTCAAAGGGATTATCAGGAAACTAAAGACTCGATAGAAAGCTGGCAAAACTGCTTGAAAGAAATTAAAGAGAGACTATCAAAAATTGAACACAGGTTTGCAACGTGGGGTCATGAAAGGGAAGAGCTCTTAAAAATAACAAGGGAGGAGGAAGTCTCCCAGAAAGAAGCATCTCAGGCTGTCCGTTTGGGACCCGAAACTCCCGGACCTTACAGTGGCCTGAGCTGTTTGGATTGAAAGTCTGCGCGGACCTCCATCTCGGCACGACTCTTTGGGACTGGTAAGCATGCCCTTCATCCGCAGGAAACTGCCTGGAGATCGGCATCTAGGCCAGGTGTGTTTGGGCCCGTAGCCCCGCCCTTCATGCCCAGGAAGTCTCCCAGAAAGCAGCGTCTCAGGCTATCTCTTTGGGACCTGAAACTCCCAGACCTTAGAGTGGCCTGAGCTGTTTGGATCCCAAGTCTGCACAGATCTACATTTTGGCCTGTCTCTTTGGGACCCAAAACTCTTGGACCCGCAGAGTGGCCCGGGCTGTTAGGATTGGGAATATTGTGGAGACTGGCATCTTGGCCAGGTCTGTTTGGGATCGGGGACTTTTCAGAAACCAACATTCTGGCCTGACTCTTTGGGACCTGTAGGCCCTCCACACGCAGGGAACCTCCTGGAGACATGCCTGGGACAAGGCAAGGAGGCCTGGCCTGCCTGAGATTCCACAGGCTCTGGGGTGGCCACACCCAGCATTCACCTTACAACTTAGGGAGCCAGGAGTCCACAGAGGGGAGTTAGGACCCTGTGAGGAAGCCAGAGCCTGTGGGGGAGCCACTGCCCCTCCAGGAACTGAGGGTGTAACAGGTAATTTGCCACATAGGCAGAGAAAGCTTTGGAACACCGCTCAAAGTAAGGAAATACAGAAAAATGACAAAAGGCAAGACCAAAAGGCAGGCTCAAAGCCCTAGCCATCCCAAAGAAAGCTTAGAAGCTGTGTACATAGAAGAAAAAAGAAGCCATACACCTGAAATGTCTGAAATGATATCAAATGAAATAAATATGCAAATAGGGAAAGCTATGGAGAAATTCAAA
>PVJX010025349.1:0-27038 GCA_004027295.1 Dolichotis patagonum | reverse complement strand
ATTTGTTAGTCCATTGAAAAGAAAGGTTTGTGCTAACATTGTTTGGACAATTAAATGCAGATATCTTGTACTCTTAATAACTAACTTAAAGGTAACAATGTGCAATGCATTAACTATTATGTTACCCTCCAATTATCTTATTTTGAAATTTTGTTTTTTTCTCTATAAAATAAAATACAGAAATGCCTACAGAGAGATGAGCTTGCTTATTTAGCTATTTGTAGTCTCCTGAAGATATTTCCCAGGAGCCTCTCATGTACCAGACCATGGTCTGGGTGCTAGGCAGGTGTGAAGGGAACAGGGCAGCAGACCTTTACCTTCCCTGGGCTTCCACTGCATGGGCTGCCAGGTGGCTTGCAGTGAGGAGCTCACTGGAAAGGGGTGTGGGAGAGGCTGAGAGCCACACTGCTACTGAGTGGGTGGGTGACACTCCCAATGTCATGGTTGGTGGTAGAGCCCAGCCCTGGTGATGGGGCCACCATGTGGGTTTCCAGACCCACAACCCAGCAAGAGGGGCCCCCTCAGGGACATGGGGCTCCCACCCCAGCACCAGCGTATGGGCAGAAGCTGAAACTAAATCCTGCTTGTCTTCTTGTCCCTTGGTCTGCACAGGGGTAGGTCACCTGGAGGAACTGCCTTCGGCTTCCTTTCTGAGCTCCCTGTCTTCCTTCGGTCCAGTCAGCACAGGACTGGAGCAGAAAGTGGGGAGATGCACCCACCACCTCATCAGAATTTCACCAGCTCAGTGGTAGCCAACTCTTCAACAGCAGCCTCCACAATCCCACCATCGCTGACTATAGCACTTTTAATTTTAATTATTACCTGAAAGATTGGGCCCTGCCACAGATAATACATGAGATTTAGCTCCTCCCTGCCTCTCCTCTCATCTCAGCTTTCAGCCTAGGGGTGAGTTTCTCAGAACACCTTGAAATGGGGGGGAGGGGTAAGAAGGACATTCTTGCAAAAGGGAACGTGGGGGCTATCTGTAGATGGGCACACATATCTGGAAGTAAGGGGTACAAATGTGTGTGGGTGCTCTGAACATACATGGGATCAAGTGTGCACGAGCGTGTATGTGTGTGTGTGCACATGACATGAGATGGAAGCCAGGACAGGCAACACCTTGTGAGGCAGGGCAGAGCAGGAAGTAGGGTTGGAGACAGATGATGGGAGTAACCAGTGGAGAGCTTACACACGTAGGGCAAGGCCTGATTTAGGAATGAGCAGTTCTAATTTATTAAAACGGCAGAGTTTGGATGGAAATTAAACCTAGAGAGAAAATTGGTCCTTGTGCAACACTTGAAAATCAGATACAGCATGTACATTTACCCAGAACCAGCTGTCCCTGTCACTCCTGTCCACGCTGCTGGCTCGCCCAGGGTCTAGGCTCTGCCTACTGACCCTATCTCCTTCCATGGCAGCCTTCCCCCTCTGCCCTCCCTTGACCTGAACTCTAGAACCACAGCCAGACCTACTCCGACCAGCAGAGCTGAAAGTGCCACCCCCTGAGCATCACAACCTTGAAGATTTCCAATCAGTATCTGTAGCACCTCTGAGCCCACTGGTCCAGCAGCTGTGATGCTGAGCCTGTTCCAGCTGGGCTGACTCCTCCAGGACAGAGGTGCAGGTGGGAGCTGGGAGGAAGTAGCTAAAGTGCTCACCTAGCCAGGCTGGAAAAAGGCAGGAACCAACCCCCCAAAGCATGCCACGTTTGCAATAACAGATGCATTTGGAGGATCCAACCCACGTGCATGCCAATTGTTGGGAAACTGAAGCTTGGAGAGGGCTCAAGCTGCAAGTCAGGTGCAGAGGTAGAGGTAGCCGTCATGATCTGTAGACTCTAAAGCCAGGCTGAGGCGGTGACACCTGACGATGAGAGGAACAGGGCGCCGTGGATTATCTAGACTTCCCTGCTGCTCTGCTCCTCCTTCACCCTCTGTCTGGTCCATAGTGTGTCTGGCTCCTGTCAAGTCCCCACCCCACCCTTCCTGCCCCTTCTTTCCAATCCTGCCAATCTGCACTCCATTACCCACGGCAGCATGGGACCTTTCAAACACATGTGGTGGTGTGATTCCCTTGCTTTTTCCCCAAAATAAGTTTGAGAGCTCACCTCGTGGCCATGAGGCTGTGCATGATCACGGACATCCCTGCTACTTCCACAGCCTCGTCTCCTCCCCCGCACCACATCCCCTTGCATGCCGCAGTCTGCCCCCTTGGCCTTACGTCCTTTCTAGATAAATCTTCCAGCAACTGGGATGCCTTCCTTTGGGCTCCTCGTAGGACGGCTCCTTCTCATACTAAGTCTCGGCTTATGGTCACCTCCTGGGAGAAGCTCTCTCTAAGAACATGCCCAGCTGCTCCTGACCACGCCACCCTATTGTACCTCCCACGGGGCACTTAACATACTCAGAAGTCACCTTGTTTATTGTTGTGTGTATCATGTGTCTCTTTCCACAGGGACACAAGCTGTGTGGGGGTAGGGACATGGTGCTCTGTATGGTGCCAGTATAAGTGCTCAAGGGACACTTGAATGAAAAATGAGAGAGCTGAGCCTAGGGGACATGGACCTCCTTCCTCCAGCACTGGGCTCTCCCAGTTTCAGGTTTCTGGGGATAAGAGGGCTATAGTAGGGACAGGGGTTGGTCCTGACCCTGTTTGCTCTCTCCCAGAATTGGGGGACACATAGGTTCTATCCTTGTTTCACAGACTCACCCATATACCATTCTTGCCTCACATAGGGTCTCCCAGGCCTGGGCAAACGTAGAATTCTGCTGGGACCATGGAGAATCTCCACAGACTCCTCCCACCCCAGTTTCAGCCACTGGGGAAACAGTGCAACCAGAGGAGATGCCCAAGAGTCATCCCAGGTCCTTAGAGGGCTCTTGACTGAAGGAGGAGACAGAAGTCTCTTAGTCAGATGTGGGAGAAGCATCCAGTTTGATGGGGAGTCCTGGTCCTCACCAGGGTTAGGGGGCCTCTGAAAGATACCACACACCACTGCACTGCCACCCCTGAAAACTCAGAGACCTGAGCTCACATTCTCCCCTAGTGGGCATCTATCCCTGTGGCTGAGGGGTCACTGGGAGAGATGAAGGGTGGACCTGGGAGTGAGCTGCCCACGATGTCCACCTCTGCATGGACAGGGCAACCACTGTCCTCCCCTGGCCTGGGAGACCTGAGTCACAGCCTCAGAGTGCTGCAGTATTGTGGCTCCTCCCACACACACCCCCATGTCTCTATCAGTGACCCAGGCTGGGATCTCTCTCCTCTCTTCATTGCCCCTCCCCCTACTCTGCCTCTCCACCATCACCTCCATTCTTGATCCCGCAATTGTCTTGATCCAACAGAAACTTGGCTCATTTCTTGGGCCCATAAACTACCCAATGAGGAGGCTGGGCAGGCAGCCCCACTTCCACTCCATCGCCCACCCTAATGCATCGTCTGACACTTTCAATTTATTTTTCAATTCCTTCCCCATCAGAAATGACGATTAAATTCCCAGCGTAAATGCCGCTTTACCAAGCTGAATTAATCACAAGTGAGGAGGGGTGCAGGGCCCCGCTTGATCAGAGCCTCACAGCAATGGTGGAGCCTCACAGCAAGGGCTGGGACTCAAGGGTCCCCCACCAGGAAGACCCTGCTTGGAACCACCCTGGGGATTTGCCAAACCCCAACCTCTTTGCTTTCTGGCAGCCTCACTTTTGTGGGGACCTTGAGAGGAGTTTTGTTCAAGGTCACCCATCCCATCAGGGCAGAGTCAGGGGACAACGGTCTGGCTTCTTCTGACCTTTCTCAGGCCCCAACAGAACAAGGTGTCCCCATCCTCAGACATGACACAGGGAACATCCAGGGTTTGACATTTGCCAGGCCACTTAGCACACCAGAGTTCCTACAGGCACCGGGCTGGGAAAACCCAATGTTCCCAGAGCCCTGATGACTGGGGTCCAGGAGAGACAAGGGGTGGCTCCAGCCAGCAACAGGCCTTTGCCCTCTCTGCTGGAAACCATCTTACCATCCCACAGCAACCAGATCCTACTCAGGTCTCCCCATCCTCCATTTCCCCACTCCAATCACCACCCAGCACCCCTATGCCCTGGAGGCTCCTGCAGCCTCTCATTGGTCTCCCCACATCCACACTGGCTCCCCTCCACCCCCTATTCACCTCACATGAAAATAAAACTCTGTCGTCTCCTGGCTCAAACCCTCAGGACTCCCTCTGCTCAGAGCCTGCCCGTGCCAGCCCCTGAGTGTTGACCTGGTCCTGCTGAGTCCTTTCCTTGCCTAGCTGGCTTGACTCTTCAGCCTTTGAGATTTTCTGCTTAAACAACCCTCCCCAAGAGAAAATCCTTGACCCCCACCTCCCAAACCCAATTAGATTCTCCCTCTTAAGGTTCTCAATTCCATTTCATTTCCTTCAGAGCACTTAACAGGAGTTATAATTAAACACTAATTTGTAAGTTTGTTTAATGAAATCCTCAGGGAAGAGACTTATTTGGACTTGCTCTGTGCTACAGCCCCGAAGCCTGGCCTGGAAGGGCCAGTATGCTCAGTACCAGCTTTTGAAAAAATGAATCAATGAATGAGTGAATGAGTGGAAGAACGAAACCTCTCCTGATGCCCAATCTGTACCATGCTGAAGCTGGGACCTGGAGCTGGTATGGGCAGGTCTCAACTAGCTGGGCTCTCAGACGTGCAGAGGAGCTTGCACAGCATTGCAAACCAGGTTGACTTGCCAGCTTCTGAAAGGTGGCCCCAGCCTGTAATGGCCCCTCAGCAGCCCCCTAAGAGGAAATCTGTGCCCTTCAAAAAGTGGCTACTATTTCAGACCAGGGACTGCTTCTGGGAATAGGTAAAAGCTCAAACTGTAGGAGTTCCACCTGGGTTTGAAGCCTGACTCTTTTTGGTACTGTGTGACCTTGGGCAAATCATTCAGATTCTCTGAGCCTCTGCCTCCTTCTGAATGAACAGCCCACCCTTTCCTCGTGTTGCTCCAAATCCTATCCTCTGTGATGGAGGCACAGTGCTGCTGCTCCCACTCCTTCCTGCGGAGGAGACACACCAGGCTGCCAGGCTCTCTGGGCAGAGCAGGGGGAGTAGAGGAAGGCCTGACTCCTTTATGCAAGTCCCTCCATTCCTCACTCCCACACTCACATCTCCTACAATTGCTGCTCCCTGGCCCATGCCTGCTGGTGCATCTCCACACATGCACACACACACACACACACACACACACACACACGTATAGGCATGCATCTCATGTGGGCAGATAGGCAACACAAGAGAAGACTGAAACTGCAAGTGATGACTTAGAAGAGACACAATAAGCTGGGAAGTAGCACAGCACCTGCAGGAAGCCTGCCTGTACCTGGCTGGTGAACAGTGTGAATGTTACCCAGCTAGAGACTGTCCCTGCCTTCAGAGAGTCCTGCCCAGCCTACTTCAGCCTTCACTGAGCAGGTCAGCCCCTTCCCCTCTCTGAGCATCTCTTTCCTCCTCTGAAAATTATTGTGATGCTTATTCTGATGGTTGAAATAGAAAGAAAAATAAAAAACAACACAACAGACAAGATATTTGCAAAAGTCAGACTGTCCCCATGACAGGATGATGGATAATGTGTATGAGCAATGGGGAGTTGGGAGACCCACTTCTGGGCCCCCCTCTGTCAGTGAGCAGCTGGGTTGGGGCCCCAGAGTCCTACATTAATTCGCCGATCCAGTCTACAGGTATTGATTTCACATTGGAACTTGCTGAATTCTACTCTCCAGAACCTGCCAGAAATCTACTCTCCAGGGTAACAGAGAAAGCTGCTTACGTGGAGCTCAATGGCTGGAAGCCCAGGGTTTACTAGAAGCTACTTCAGGCCAGAGGTGCTGCTGACCACTGTGCCCATCAGCAGGTCACTGCAGTAGCTGAACCTGGGCACACTACCTGCACAGCAGCCGGTGTATGTTAGAGAAATGGCCTGCACCACAGAGCCTAGGACTGGGGAAGCCAGACTCCTAAAGGAAGGAGTACTCCAGAACCAGGAAAGGAAACTCCTTCCACCTTTAATGCATCTCTTCTGCCCTCTACTGACTAGGTTGAACATCATGTCAACCAAAAAATGAAAACTTTTCATAGAATGATAGCCGCGTCCCCTCTCATACATCAGATAACCAACTGTGCATTGGAGCTGAGAGGCAATGCATCTCTAGCTGGCACAGTCCACCCCTGCTCGTTTTCCTTATGTATGCTTCCACCTAAATCTGAACCCACAGATCAGTAGAACAGTGAAAGAGCTCTATCTTATTAGGTAGCTCTATCGCTGACTAATAAGAGGCAGCTATCTATCTTCCAAGTGCGCAAGAGCTCGCTGCAAAGTGAGGGGGCACATCATCCCAAGATTCACTGTGCTCTTTGTTAGCTAGAAATTACTCCTCGATTCAGTCACAGTCCGCTGACTATTCTGCTGCTGAAGACTAAATTGTTAACTTCAAACTACTTGTATATGAAATAAAAAATGAGATAAAAGGAAAAGAAAAAGAAGAAGAAGGTGGCTAGCACACGTAAGTAAACACGATACGCACGAGAAAATTGGAAACATGCAAAGCTGCTACAGGCCTTGCTTGCCTAATGAGTCATGAGGCCGTAACTGACATGGGTGGCTGCTCTCCTCCACTGCTCACTCCATATGCCCATTTACCTCCAGGCTCAGTGCAATCTCTGATAGTTAGGGTTCTTTATGTGGGGAGGGACCAAAGCCTTCACTGTTGAACAGCTGGCCATCCTGCCTATGTTTAGCAGGCATAGGTGACTTTGGTTCTTAGTCCCTTTATGACAATTGTGGAAGTACTGAAAGCCATAGTATCAACCCAGTTTCTCCTTGGAAAACGAGACAAGTCCATCCAGGTAGTGGATTGACTTGTTTCTTGTCTATTAATTCAGTGATATAAGTCAAAATGGCCATGGGACAGCCTTGTCTTCCAGTTCATCATTATTATATCCTTAGGGAAATAAGCCCTCCGAGTCAGCAGAGAACAAAGTGGCCACAATGAGATGAGGAACATAAACTCCACTAGTGAGTTTTTAGATGTAATAAGAGGAGGAGCCATGCTCACTTCTGCTCCTTATTCCCCAAGCGCAGGGATTCTGCCTGTAGTGGGACAGCACCTTATCCAATGGCCCCCGATTCAAAGCACGTTCCGCAGACAGCAAAAGAGAACTCCATCTCTCCAAAAGCAATTATCACATACTGGGAACTGGACATGAGCCAGTGATTGATCTCCTTTGGTGTGACTAGAGTTCCTTGGTCAGAAGCAAAGCTGTGAGGAGTGCCATGCCCGTGAAAAGGAATCCCAGAGTTCATAGAGGATGGCTGTAGAAGGCAAATCCATGCCCAAAGCTTTTGTTCATTACTGGGAGGATGAGTCTCCTCCATCATGAAGGACCTCCCACACAATCAACCAGCCCCAGGGAGCTGGTGGATTCCCTGGAAATCACACTATATCCCTGGTATTGGCCTCTATTGCTGGTGCATTAGAAATTTCTAAGTTGCCCAGGTCAGTCTTGACCATGGCAGACCATGCTGATGGGCTCATGCCCAGTCACCATCCCTGCCATCATTGCCATTCTGTCCATGTTGAGCAAGCAACTGGGGTGAAATTTATTCTACCCACCTGACTATTAGCAAACCCATCTTAGGTGAGCACCTTGCAGTGAGTGTTCACATTAGACACAAATATCTTCACTGTGCATGCCCGTTCTGAGGTCTAGCCACACACGTTTTCCCCAGACCTCATGGTCCCCTAATGTCTCAAAGTTAAACCTTACCTTTCTACCAAGGCCCAGTACAAGCCAGCAGCCATTTCTCAGAAGGAACACAGTTATCTGAGGAAGACAGCATGGGTTTGCTATGCAACCCTAGACTCTGCCCTGTGGTTCCCCTGTTGGTGTTGGCCTTGGGCCCCTCACAGCCCCGAGCTTGCCGTGGTCTCTGGGCATCACATGTCATAAGTCACAAGCAGCAGAGTAGCTACTACTGTGGTCTGACCTTGCTACACCAGTACCTCATCACTGATGGTGTGGGTCCTTGAGCTGTTTTGAGTGTGTTTCCAACCCCTTAGCTTGCATTTGCCTGACAAAGATAGCAAAAGTACCTTCCACACACTGCTCCTTGGGCCTAGGCAGCTTGTCACCAGCACACTGAGCCAATGCATCATTTTTTGGAGTGTCCTGACAGCCCAGTTCTTTGCAAGCATCACGGATACAACAGAGGATTCACTCAGCTCAGATCACACAGCTCCAGGTCCCACCTGCCTCTTTCCAAGCCTATGTGGCCTAGCAGAGCTGTTGCCCCAGCCCACAGTGTGGAAGTGTAGGCTATATTCAAGTTTTTCTAGTTCACAAGTTTCCATTACTTCATTCATCTACCTGCCCCACCCATCCACCCAACTATCCACCACCTATCTGCCATCATTGGATGAATAGCTACTATGAGCAGATTCCCCACTTACCTCCTGTTTCATAAGCTAGAAACTTCATGAATGAAGCTGCCCGCCTAGAACCCTAAAGGAACAAGGAGCACCCCTCTTCTCCCAGAGGTGAGGTACCAGGGCATGAAGCCAACTTCTCATCCCCACGTACTTACATACTTTGCAGGTGGCTCTGATTGGATCAATGGCTTCTGCTGACAGGTCATGTGTCAGGAACCTGGAGGTCTAATTAATTATGATAATTGGCACCTTTGCAGATGTCTCCCACATGACACCCACTCTGTGATAAAAGGTTCCCATAATTCTGTTTGAACACTTTCCAAGCAATAGGTTTTTATTTTAGGCTGTGAAGAAAACAGTTTATTTTTCAGGTACCGCCTGGAGTCAGCTGGCTGGGCACTTGGCCCAATGTACTCTCTCCTAGAGGGTCTCAGGTGGTACCAGACCTGGGGGACAGCTGTGTGTCCCCAGGTAGGCCTCAGAGCAGCAGAGCAGGTGCTGGGAAATGAGGAGGGTGTATAGACAGCAGGAAGGGCACAGATGCTGCAGTGGGCCTAAAGAGGGCAGGCCTGCCCTGATTTAATCCTCACATCACCCCGATATTGGGCCAGTGTCACCCCAGCTGAGACTGTAACCTGCAGCTCAGAGATGGGTAGAGGTGCTCAGATCACCCCATCTTCATTGCCACCTGCAGCCCCTTGGCCCACTTAGTGTTCTCCAGTCCCCATCAGTCCTGCCCTGTCCCCACCTCAGGGTCTCCAGGTATGCCTCAGAGTGGAGGAAGGGCTTGTGAGCAGGCAGGCTCTCAGGCCTTCCCCAGACCCTGGAGCTGCATGTCGGCTGGCCAGGGAATATGTGTTCACCCTCTGACTTGCTCCACCACCCAGGCACCACTGTCACTTGACTTTCCTCGTTGCCTCCTTCCCCCTCCTCCAACCCTCCCACCTGCACCAGGCCAGACAGACTTCGCCTGCAGCCCACCTGTTCCCACCATTAGCCCAGCACTGCTGCAGCATGAACCCTACTAGCTGAACACAGGAGTCAGGAAGGCTCCAGCCAAAAAGGATGTCCCACCCTGCCCTGGGCTCTGCCTATGCCTCCCACCCACCCTCTGGAACATCACCCTAGGGCCCCAAGGGCACAGATGGCACAGCCTCTGGAGGACCTGCCTGGTGGGTCCCTGAAGAATTTCTTGCACTGCTGCCCAGAGGAATCAGGGGCCTGGCTGGGAGCCCCCAGGCTTGGCTGTCGGGTTAGGGGTGAGCAGTGAGATCTTTCAGTGTCGGTAACTCAGCTAACCCCTTCAAGAGTAACCAACCACCCATATCCCTAATCTGTCCCCACCAGGTCTTGGCCTAGCCACAGGACCTGTATCCCCTGCTGAGCTGTGGAAGTCCACACTGTGACTCTGCCCTTCTGTGACAGTTGCCAGGGTCTCCAGGCAGTTCACTGAGAGACAGAAGACCAACTGCCAACTTTTGCCTCTAACTTTCCATTATCAGTAGACAGGGGTCTGATGGAAAGTTCTAGAATCACCGACTCTATTCAAGGTCTCTGAATAATGGTGATGTTTGCTGAAAGCTGAGTTTGTGCCAGGCTCACACAACATCTGCATTGTCTCATTTAGCCCTCAAGACAGCCTCATGGGTGTGTTGCTCTCTTAAGAGGAAACTGAGCTACTGAGAGATCTGGCTCTGGGCTCCCAAGGGACGTAGGGGCCCTGCAGACCCATGAGGCTCCTGGCAGTTAGGTGGCTGGAGAAGCACAAAGAGCAAACCTAGGGAGAAAACTTACATCCAGAGGCCAGGCAGCATCAGGCCAGCTTTGCCTATCTTCACAACTTTCTCTGCACATTGAGTGATACCTACACTTTGCTTAGGAAATCATGAGATGGCTTTAGCCATAAGCAATAACATTCCAAGCTAGGAAAGTTAAAAGGACTTTGGAATCATGAGTCTGGAGCCTGGTCAGATCTGGGAGTGAAGACGAGATGGCAAAGGTCACAGAAAGGACAGGGAGAAAGGAAAGCACCGTGGTTCTTCCCCCATTTCTGCACCCTGCTTGTTTCTACTAACCTCAGGCACCAGCGCCCTGACTGTGTGGGGAGAAGGAGCAGGTGGGAGTCATTGCAGCCACACACAGAGCTCTTGTGCCCTCACCGATGTGCTAGCTTTTAACAGCCGTGGGCCGCACTGCCTAGGGACAGCTTCCAGCACTGCTGGGCCATGGTGGTTCTTGGTGCAATGGGAAAGGGAGACACTGTCATGTTTCTCACCATAGCCTTGAAGACTCTGTTGCATCTCACATCTTCCCCATGACAGCAAGAACAATGTGGTGACAGTATCTTGTTGTCAGAACCGTAACGTTTTGCCACATCCCCTAAAGATGCCAGTTTCTTCTGAGCAGCGGCCTTCTGCTGCTCCTCATTTCTGCCGCCTTCCTGTGTCCTGGCAGTGCCCTGTCCACTTGTGCTTGAATCTGTTGCACAGCCTCACACTGGCCTTGCACTTCCCGTATGATGTCTGGCCAGCGCTGGAGAAAGCGTGTTCAATGAGGAGCAGTAGGGCCAACTTCCTGTGACAGCCTCGAGCCTAACATCCCCCCACCCCCGCTGGTTGCTAGGAGGAGGCAGAAATAATGAGGGATGCAGGGGACACACAACAGGAAGAGAAAGAGGACAGCTAGGAGGAGGAGTACATGACTGCCTCTAATGACTGTGGCCTTTTCGGTGACTCAGGCCTGGTACCCTGATTCCCAGTGCCTCCTGTTCCGTAGAGTGGCAGTCATTAGGACAGAGATGGAAAGATTTGACTCTGGACACCTTTGGCAGAGGTGGCTGGTGCCTGCCCCAACACCCTTGGCAGCCACCATCGCAGGGCCACAGAGGGGTCCTCCTGTTAGCCTGGTACTTCCTGACTCAAGGGCTTTCCAGTCCCAGGAGCAGGTGTCAGCCCATTTGGAGGACCTAGACTCTCAGGCTCCAAGATGACATGGCTCTGAGGGTCTGCCCAGAGGGGACTGCCGCTCCCCATGGGGGCATTCCTGCATCTCTAAACATCAAGCTGAAGGTTGTAGGAAAGTGATCCAGAATCCTGAGCCAAATTCAAGGCTCAAAGAAGTTTGTGGGGTTCAGTTTCCTTATCTGCACTTGTCTAGATTTCACAGAAGTACCTCAGAGCTTATGAATGACCTGCAGGCACTTTCTGGTTTCAACAATAAAGAAAATAAACATACATCCTTCCCTGTTTTTCATCTTGAGCTATCTGCAGTTGGTTTTAACAGAGGGGATCCCCTCATCCTCACACTAAAACACCAAGGGCTTCTCCCCATGACCTCTTTCAGTCCTAATGCCAACCCCAGGAATTCTAGGTGTCCCCTGGGAGCAGAGCAGAGACCTGGAGGACCCAAGACAGAGAGGAGAGCAGAACACCCAGCCTTTTCAGGTTGGGGTGGGCAACAGTCACAGATGCCTGCCCTGCCTCAGAAACAAACCCAACCTATGACTCCGAAATTGACCTCATTCTCGGGTGGCACAAGCACAAGGATTCAACACAAGTGACACCTATGCCATTGGGTCGCACCACTTTGTTCCATGGCAAACACCACCAATCAGTCACTCTCCTCCTGGGCCCAAACCCACCTGTTCAAAGAAGACATCAACCTAAAAGACACAGGAGCCAACTGACTCAGTAGACTCCCCAGCTCCACTGAATTCTGCTGGTGGCATCCAAAAGCTCTGTGAGTGACCGACAGTGACTACCTGGCACTCTCACCTTAGTTTCCCCATCAGGGTGACCTCTACTAAGTAAATCTGCAGTGGAGCTGAGTGACAAAGCCCAACACCCTGCAAATAGCGAAGGTCTGCAAGGAAGTTCAAACCAAAGGAAGCTCTTCTTTTGCCAATATGGGTGTTTCCTGCTCATTTGATAACCACCTGGTGCCCACCTATATCATGGCATTTAAGGGGTAGTGGGGAGGTCAGTCTGTTCCAGTCCTGGGTGTTCCCTGGAACAGCTGTGTGTTCTGGGCAAAGCTCCTCCTTCCTGGATGTGGGAAGGGGAGGTAATGGCATAGAAATGCCCAGTTTAGCCAAAGAGATTCGCTTTCACCGCTTTCACCTGAGATACTCCTTTCAATAAGGCACTTTAACAAAGGAATAGGAACACTTGACACCCCCAACACTCCCCCTGCCCTTCCAAGTTCCCTCAGCAATCCCTAGAAGCTCAGTGTCTCCGTGGGGTTAATAAACAAAGCTAGGCCTCCTTATTGTGAAGGAGTTTCCATTCATTGGAACTTTCTGGGTGACAGTGAAACCATTTCCAGTCGAGTTTCTAATCCCTGCAATTTCTGCGGTGCTAGGACTTATGAACAAAACTCTGAAGCACAGATGTTCTGCATCTTGTCTACAAATTACACACTTTAGAGGCGCTTGTTAAATGTATCTTGCAGGTACTGAGGCAAGTGACTCTCTGGGGGGCTCCAGAGGGAAGGAAAGGATGGATGGGCACGATCCCCCAGAGGGCAGCCTGCACTCCAGGGCAGGAGCATAGCGTAAGTACACAGCTGGATGGTAGGAGGCCAGAGTAAGACTGGGCAGGCCCAGGCCAGCTAGGATGACTATGAGTACAATGAAGAACAAGGATCTGGGATCACACTTGAGTTCCCAGGGGTTCTGGCAAGAGTTAAGTTTTGTAAGCCTCAGTTTCCCCTGAGTAGGATGGTGAACACTGTGCCAGGACAGAATGAAGTTTGATGAGTGGCCCCACTGCTATTTTGTTATTTAGAGTTGGGAAGAGTGTTCTTCAACCCCAGTTTCCCAGAGAAGGGTCCCCCACATACACACGCACACAGAGGCGCAAGTCCCAGGAGTGGCAGCATCTCCCGTCCCCGTCCTTCCTGAGCTCCAGAGCCTGGCTGCCCCTCAGGCTGTCATCCCCCACTCTCCTCTGCCCTGATTTTGACAGCCCCCCAAACTCCACCAGTATGGGGGAGCAGAAGCTTGGCACTCCTCTGAGGGTGTGACCTCTGTCTATCCCTGGGATTCACAAGGGATCTACATGGCTGCGGGGCTGAGCCTGGCCGCCAGCGTACAATGTATCAGTGATAAAAGGAGGCTGATCCTCACCCCTTTGCCCTCTGTTCAGGGTTGATTGAGACTCATGGCAGCAGATGCTAAGATCCAGCCCCCAACGCCTCGGCATTATGATCACGAGGGACATCACTGACAAAACAGCCAACACCTGTCTGTTTTGTTTCTATGGGATTCTTCCACAAAAAGAACAACCACCACCTGTGTCATCCCCACTGCTGTGCCAGGTTCAGCACGGTGCCGGGCCCACAGCGGAAGCTCAGGATGAACTACTGAATGAGTTAGTGTTACCACTATGCTGGGGCGGGAATGAGGGCCTGGGGGTACAGCATGGGGGCACACGGTTCATACAGAGAAACGAGGAGTTAGAGAGGGTTTCCTGGGGTTGGTTACTGTACCAGTCAGTGCCCACTAAAGGAACACATGTATTATATATACACAGATTTACAAGGTAGGTTTCCAGTGGTCACCTGCAGAGGCTGATGTGGAAGGGCTGTCTGCACACTGGCGAGCCAAAGACTCCAGTTAAAAGCTGAAGGCCTGGAGCTCATTGTAGGGTCCTGTGTGAATACATATCAGGAAGCCAAAGGATGCGCTAGAAGGCTGAAGAGCCTGCTCTGGAAGGCTGAAAATTTTGCATAGGAAAGCAGGGTATGGACATCTAATGTAAAGGTGAAGACCGAGATCCACTGAAAAAAACAGAAGGGAACCTCCTCTTCTCCTCCTCCTCTTCTTTCTCCTCTTCTTCCTCCTCCTCCTCCTTCTTTTTTATACCATTCAGGCTTCAAATCTCTTGGTTGGTACCACCACATCCAGGGTGGATCTTCCCTCTCCAGTAAATCTATTTGGTCCCACCCAGAACTGTGCTGTGGTAGTCAGGGGTTACAAGGAGAACAATTACATTCAGGACACATAATTTATAGTATTATTTATAATGCAGTCAAATATAAAGTGCAGGAAATCTGTCCACAACACTAAAGGCCTAGAAAATCCAGCCAAGGACCTGGATCTCTTGGCAATAACCTGCATGAGTTCAGTTGAAAATCTACAGTCCATAACAATGACTCATGCAAGTCTATTCCACAGATATGCGCTGGGAAGGCCCAAAGGTGGGAGCTAGAAAGTCTATGCCAGTGGGGAGGAGAATCTGTGCCAGCAGGCTACGGGTTCTGTACTGTGTCCAAGAAGCAACAAAATAAGAGCTTCCCTGAAAAGGACTACAGCCATCCTCAGCGACAATGAGGTCCTGAGCTCACCCAATGATGACAGCAGCCAAGTTCATATCAGGAAGCCAGCGTGACAAACTTCTTCTGGAGATTAAACAGCACACATCTTCCCCTCCATAGCCAGGAAGTGATGCTCAAAGTAAGGACCAGAGCTTCCCCAAAGTGAACCGCAGTTATTCTCAGCAACAAAGCACTGAGCTCCTTCAATGATAACAGCTGAGTTCAAATCAGGGAAGGCCCAAGATGCCGCTGAAAGTTACTCAGAGTACCAACAACAAGACAATCACAGTTGAAATGAGCAAAACAATGAACTCACACCAAAACACTCAGGTAAATCAGATCCTGGAATTATTTCACAAGAATTTTGAAGCAGTCATCATAAAATGCTTCCACTATCAATTACAAATGATTTTGAAACAAGTTTATCAAAAGATATGTTACAAAGAAAGAACCAAAATGAAATTAAAGAACCAAAAAATAGAATCAGTGAACTTCAGGACAAAGTATTAGAATTCACTCAATTTGAACAACAAATAGAATATGAAAACAAGATGAAGAGACTCAGGGACCAGTGACCTGTGAGACAGTAAGAAATGATCCAACATTTGTATAAATAAAGAGAGGAGAAAGAGAATAAGGCAAGAAGAGAATAAGATTGGCAGACAGAATGGTGGACAATTTTCCAACTTTGGTGAAAGACAAAAATCTGCAGATTTAAGAGGCTGAGAATACCACAGGAGATAAACAGGAAAAAATACAAAGACATATGATAATTTAAAAATTTAAACTAAAGATAAAGAAAAGAATCTTGGAGGCAGAGAAAAATCACAAATTACCTAAGTGTTGCCTAAATTTAGTAACAGCACATTTCTCATTTGGAAACTGTGGAGACTAGAATGAAGCCAGATAATATTTTCCTAGTGCTGAATTTTTTTTAAAAAGTTATCAGTTATAAGTTCTGTATCTGATGAAACTGTCATCAAGAAACTAGGGAAAAATAAGGACATGTTCAGGCAAAAAAATTTCCCACCAGCAGACCTGTATTTAAAAATTGTCTCAGGAATGCTGTATTTTTTATATTGCTTGAGATTATAGATTGCTTTTTTCCAAATATTTGTGGGCTGACAGTTTGGTCCCTAATGCAATGCTATTGAAAAGTCATGGAAATTTTAAGTGATCAAGGGAAAGGAATCAATTCATGGGAAATAATATTTTTTTTTAAAAAGAGTCATCTTGGAGAATTAGGAAGAAAAAGAAAAAGAAACAGCAGAGGCAACAAAACTATAAGGATATAAATTGACTGTCATTTTCCTTACAAATACTGTGTCCTATTTGATGATTAAAACATATATAACATTATCTGATACCCAGTACAACATTTAAAGGTGCAGAAATACAAATGATGTATCCATATGTCATTTGAAATGCAAAATGTTGATGCGAGTATACAAATATACAAAAGTGACCCAGCGTAGGGAAGTTGGCTTATCACAGAGAGTGCTGGAGGAATTACACACCCATGGGCAAAGCAGGAAGCTTAACACCTCATAAGTGAGTCAACATGGGTCATGTACATTAATGTAAAGCAGAAAATTATGAAATTATAGAAGTCAATGCAAGAAAAAAAAATCATCATCTAGGACTGGGCAAAGAGTTCTTAGACACCAAAAGCATGATCTCCACAATAGGACAAAATAGATCCACTGGCCCCTCACTGAAATGAGAAACTTTATGAGTGCCCTGGACAAGAGGATGCCTTACACAAAGTGCCTTTACCATAGGAGATAAACTTGGAAGACACCCAGTCTCCCTGGCAAGGACAGTAGGATGCTTCAGGACAGAGTTTATGAAACCTGTCCCAGGCAGGAAGGAGGAGGAAGGTTGAAATCTTCTTCCAAGCCACACCTGGAGAGAGGGTTCCTTCAACTGCCTAACAGAGAGATACTGGAAATGTGTGAGGAATCATCGTTTCTTTCATTCCTTCATCTTCTCCTAAATCAGTGCATCATGCATTTATTGGCCAACCTCTATGTACCTCATACTTTTCTATGTGGTGGGACCAGAAAAAGTCAAGACAGATAAGCTCTTTCCCCCAGCTGGAACACATGGTCACCACTGCAGCAGAAGAGAACCATCAAGGTGTCACCTCTGCTTGTAACTGCCTCAGGCTGGCAATGACTCATATTATGCACACCAGCCAATGAGCCATGATGACAATTTAACTGTAAAAACAGGAATGTTCTATCTTGGGCACAAGCTCCACTATCATTCAGTTTGGTGAACTGCCTGTGTAGTGAATCGTCTGTAGTCTTCTTCTCATTGACTTCCTTTTTCCGAAAGAACTCTTAAATCGGTTTTATCAGTGTTTGATTCAGGACACCACTACAAGTGACCTTGCACACTGCCCTATGGATCAGGAGGGTACCCCAAGAAGATAACAGTCCAAACTGCCTCAGAGAGGGGGAAACCAGAAAGATAGTGCCTTAGAGAACGTGGTTTCCACAGGCTCACCTCTCCCACCAGCTTATGGAGAACTCACCACCTTTCTCTGGATGTGACAGGAAGGGTGAAGAGGAACAAGACTGGGGTGAGGTCTGAAGCCTCCCAAGGAGCTCATTAGTGGAAAGCAGTCAGTTTCTGGCTCTGAAAAAAGTGACAAATGACAGTGACAGAGTGGCCAGGCTTGGAGTCTGCATTAAATGTGACAGCAGACAAGCTCTGTGTCTCACCACCACAGGAGTGCTAATGTCCATGTGTGACCAGGCTCCCGTCCAGAAGCTTCAAGAAACCCCAGGCACAGAGTCCCAAACCTGGGATGGACTCCAGAACAGTGTCCAGCCCCAATGTCCTTGCACTAACAGTGGTCCAGGGTCTCACATTTATTATCTCACCTAACACACAAAGAGGAATTGGGTGTATGGGGAGAGTTTGGGGTAGGCGGAGAGAGAAGGAGAAAGAGAAAGAACTAGAGAAAAATAAGAAGAGGAAAGAGAGGTGAGGAGGAAGAATCATGATCTAAGAGGATATACTCCCTGGCCTCTTGGTGTTGATGTCCACGCACAGTCCTGCCCTTGGGTTTGATGTCCCAAGCACCTTTGTCCCAAGCAGCCTCTGGTATGAGATACACTGAGTGGATTTCTACTACAGGATACAGGGGCGGGACTGAGGCTCAGCAGCAGAGGACTTGCCTAGCATGGATGAGACCATGAATTTGATTGTCAGCACTAATAATAATAATAATAATACTCCCCCGCACCACAAGAGCATCGTTGATGAGGCTCACCCCACCTTTCAATGCCTGCCTCATCTGTGAGCTCTTGCATGGATCCCATCCTTACCTTACTCCACCCAGTAGGCATCTCCAGCCACCTCTGGCCAGCACTGAGACTCTTCCCTGAAGTCCACTTGTGCAGCAGTGGTTCTCTGTCCACATCTCACATCATTTGCACTGGACTGGGTCCTCCAAAGGGTGAAGGATTTTGCTCACTCATTTCAAAATCAAACCCCAGCCCTGGCACTACAGCATGTGCTCAAGTAGGGTACATGGAACCAACAGTCCTCTGACTAACCTGGGCCAGACATCTGCCCAGCTCTCCTCTTGAGGGCTTCAGTATCAACTTGGATGTCATAGGTTCAAATCTCAGCTCAGTCACTAATACATTGGGGAAAGTTATTAAACTTCTTTGTGCAGCGGTTTTCTGATCCATAAAATGGCATCTAAAATATTGAAAACAGCATCTCTATTTTTGTGCAGAATCAATATTTTCCCCTCCTGGCCCTATTTGGTTTCAGCATGGTTTGTCTCTCCTTCAACTTCCAGAAGTGAGCACATAAGCTAGTCTGGCCGGTAAGCCTTCATTCTGAGCCTGTTGGAATTACTGGACAAGCAAGGCACTCTTTTCTGCTGACACTTCTGGGGCCCTCTGGAAAGAGAGTGGCTGCCCGGGAGATAAGCCCAGCTAGAGGAAAACAGAGACAAGAGATGGAGTGTGACAAAGGCCTGACAAACTTATCTAAGTATCTGGATCCAACCATACCTGAATTCTCCTGAACTTCTCAGTTACATGAGATGGTAAACTTCCTTTTCTACCTTCCTATAGAAATGGACCCAACTAAAGTAATTATTATTTCTATTTTCTCATATCGCCATGAAGCAATTTGCTTGCAGTCACACACTAGTCACTTACCACCTGGGGACTCAGGCCCAGGCCAGCTGTATCTATAGGTAATGGTCTTGAGAAGCTGGGAGAAGCAAAGTGACAGGTCCTGCTGAGAATCGGAAGACACAAGCTCACAGTACAGTGTGCAGAGCCTGAAATCCCCGAGGCAATGTAACTGAGGACGCCCTTGTGAGAGGCAATCGAAATCTCCTGGAATCCTCACCACTCACCTCCCAGGGACAGGGCACCCACCAACCCGTGACAGTTCTGTTATCAGGCCTGGCAGGACTCGAGCTGTTCTGCCACTGCTGCTCCGAACAGGCAGCAAGGTGAGGAAGAGGTAATTTTCCTCCCTGCTGCTTCCCCGGGGAGCAGCTCCCAGCTGACACCAGGACTGTCTGGTGGGAGTGGGGGGTCTGCAGCTCCAAGGAACCTTGACAGCTAATCATTGCCCAGAGCAGCAGGCAAGTGGTGATTAGCGCTCTCCACTGGAGCAGCAGCAGCCTCCTCTCCGCTGGCTCCCTGGGTCCCAGCCTGGAAGCGGGTGGGCGTGGTGAGGCCTCTGGGTGCTGCTGGATCCTCCTTTCCAGACCCATCTCTACTCATGGGTTGAAGGTTAAAGAAGGAGATGAAGCAGGTATCTCTCCGACCCAAAAGGATGAGGGCAGGGCTGGAGTCCAACTCATAGTCGGGTCCCCAGAGCCAGCTGAAGTTCCCATGGCCCACGGCAGGAGCTTGGCAATTGTACCAAGCTTGACAGGGGCTTGGTAATTTATTTAATAAAAACAAGACTTTTAGAAATCATGGCCTCATTTTACAGTTGGAAATGCTGAGTTTTACCAAAACTTTGCTGCTCTTTTACAGTTTGATCCTGGTATAGCCACCAATGAGTAGATATGCAACTGATGTTTTCTAAGGATCCTTATAACCCCAAATTGCTGTGATACTGACAGGTCCAAGACACTTGGCTGGGGACAGGCAGACTCCAGACTAAGATTCAGATCTGCCAACCACAGGTGACCTATTGTCCCTCCCACACCAATGGCACTTGTCCTCTGCCCTTGCAAAACCTATACTTTTAACCTATTCTTTACTTCATAAAAAATTAAAGGAGCTGAAAGGCTCCAAACACAATGATGATAATGGGATGGAAATGTCAATCACCCTGATTTGATTGGCACCTGCTGTGTACATGGCCTGAAATATTATGCTACAGTTCACAAATATGTAACAAATGTTACGAGTTAATCGAGTAGTTTTTAAATGTGTAAGGAAATGGAAATGTTTAAAAAAAATAAGAGAAAGCAGCCGATGGTTTACCTAAGAATCATGTGTACACAGTGAGTTTGCCCAGGACTTTTTGATTGCCAGTGACAGAAACATGATTTAAGCAAACCAAGATATGTATTATCTTGTGTAATCAGATAATGGAAAGCACAGGAACTTTGCCATTTCTCAGAGATAACTAGGGCCAGAAGGTAGAAGCCTGCAATGTTCTCATTCCTTTCGTTGCTTCTCTCCTCCCTCTTAACTTTCTTCCTTCTATGGAAGCACACTGTATCTTTTGGATCAACTACCTGCTTTTAACCCAGGTTTAACCTTTTGTCTCGCAAGAAAGCTCGGGACCACTTGTAACACTTAAATTTTCCCCTCCAGCTTAATGCTAGTGAGGCAGAGCTGGAGCCCCTTGCACTGGGTTCTGGTGGAAAATCCCAGGGGTGGGCTCTAATTGACCTGTCCAGAGGGGGAATGACAGGTCCAGCTAGGATCATATAGATGGAATTTGAGGGCCCAAGAGAGGTGCCAGCATTGCTTCAAATGAGTGGCTATGCCCAGAACTGAGGGAAAACTGGGCAGGTGGAACCATGAGAATCCTTTTCAGAGGAGATGCTTGCCGAGGAGATCGGAATGTGTGATAGAGACCATAATGGCGGCGGCAGGAGAGAGTGGCTGGGGTAGCTGGCCACTCACCCCTTCCCTCCTGACCCATCCAATTCATCATGTTCCTCTTCCCTCTGTTGTTAGCCACAGGTCTATCTGCTCGCCATTTGAAAGCCAACACTTGGAAGATGAGAATTGGTGGGAAGGAAATCAGTTTTATCCCAGGTAGATTGAAAATAGAAGGGTCATTATCCTCAAAGCACCCTCTTGGGGAACTCAAACACATGAAGGGGCTCTTATACAGAGAGATGGAATGCCGTACAACAGTGAACAGGAAGGGACTTCCCAAGTGGCCTCATTGTCATTCCAGGCATGAGCGTCTTTTTTTCCCCTCTAAGGAAAGCATCACAACCTCCTAGCACTAGTTCCTATAATTCTTTAGAAAAATATATTAATTTTCTGCAAGTAAAACCTTGCAGAATTTACATGCTTCGTGTTAGTAGCTAACAGGACTAAAGAACAGAAGGCACATTTTGATGTTATCTGAGGGTCACTAGGCCTGTGGGTTCTGTAAATCTAAAGATAGATTATTCAGCAGTTAGCGTCTTAATCAGTTAGGAGCAGCCTGTCTTTAGAATTTAGATTGCCAAGCAAAAAGAGGGGAAGCCTCTGCCAAGGACAACTGCCAAATGAGTGCCCACTGTTAGAACTCTGCTCCAGGCCAGGTCAGTGCCCCAGGAAGTGCTGGACGAGGCTCTCCACCAGGAATCAGAGCTTGGAGGGAAAGCAGACTTAGCAACAGCCAATGGTGGGACAGTGTGGTACATGCGGCCCAAAGGCCATTTAAAGTGTGTGGAGCCCAGGGGTGGGAAGGGTCACTCACTCTAGGTTGGGTTGGAGGCAGGAGCTTCAGAACAGCCATGCTGTGGCCAATCTTAATGAGGGCTGCCTGGTGGAGGGGTTCTGAGCTGGGCCCTGAAGTATGAGGGAGATCTGAGATCCAGGAGGCAGCCTGTGGGGAATGGGGTACAGCAGACTGAACACCTGTGAGGTGGCAAAGTGTGAATGAAGGAGTCTGTGAGAAGGTGGGTTAGGGCAGCCACCAGCCCTATTTCACTCTGTAGAGCCTGTTTGTACTTGTTACCTGGGTATAATTAAGACCAGTGAACCCTTAAATCCATTCCCTGATTTGGACAGTAATTACAGAATCACCCTAAGCTGGGAGTATTCTCCATAGCAGTGGTTCCCAACCCCCAGAGAACCAGTCACACAGCAGGAGGTAAGCGGTGGGTGGGTGAGTGAAGCTTCATCTGTGCTTACAGCTGCTCCGCATTGCTCACATTGCCACCTGAGCTCTGCCTCCTGTCAGATCAGCAGTGGCATAAGGCGCTCACAGGAGCTCGAACCCCACTGTGAGCTGCATATGTGCGGGATCTAGACTGCATATTCCTTATGAGACTCGTTCAATGTAATAATAAAGTGCCTAATGTAATTATAGTAAAAATAAAGAGCACAAGAAATATCATGCTCTTGAGTCATCCTGAACACCCACACGCACAGACCATCCGTGGAAATATTGTCTTCCATAGAACTCGTCCCTGTTGCCAAAAAGGTTAAGGATTTCTGCTTTAGGGGAAAGGGAACCAACATTGACTGCAGTCCTCCCCATGATTTCCTCCAGGAGCCCTCGCAACCCCTACTAAGCCCAGCAGGGCTCCTCACTCATCACCCCGTTAGATGGAGGTAATAGATGGTCTTAGAGAGTGAAGTTCCAGCCAAGCTTGGCTTGTGTTTCCCGTGCTGATGCACAGCAGGACGGAAGAAATCTCTGCAGCCTGAGGGCTGCTGAATTTACACTGTTCCCTGGAGTTCACCAGCCCAGTGGCGAAGAGAACTGTATCGTATTTGAGATGAAACAACAACAATAATAAACTTTCAGCAGTGTTTTGCAATACCAGCATGCAGAATCACAGAATCAGGGCCTGGGATGTTGAGGCTGAGGAGCTTGGTGCGTGGTGGGCTGGGACACAGCAGCAACAAGCGGGAGATGGGTAAAACTGAGCAGGACTCAGGAGATTAGAGGCTGGAGGATCAGATGACCCTAAGACCCCAGGAAGTGCATAGTAGGGAGACCTCCCGGGGCAGGGGCTCGAACCAGTTTACAGGCTATTAAAGGACTTGGGAACCTTTGCCAGAGATATCTCGGGCTGGACACTGTTTGTTGCTGTTTGGGGCTGAGTCTGCAGTGCTGGGGGGAGTGCAGTTTTGTTTCCCATTCTGCCATGTGAGGAGAGTGATCAGAAGATGCTGAGGTGGGTACAGTGCATTTCTGTCCTTCTGATGCTGGGTAGATAGTCCAATGAAACAGAGGTGGAAGACCCAGTTGCTTGTTCTGTGCTGAGACCAAGGGATACATCTTCTCCTGTCTACTCGCCTGATTCATACTTGCCTTGTGTCCAGGAGAGGTCATAAAGTCCCCAGCACTGGACAGTCCTGAGGAGCAGCCCCAGAGGTCACTGAATGCCTGAAGCAGACCCCATCCCCACCCCAGCACACATTCTAAGAGACTCACAGGCTCAAGAGCAAGAAAGAAAAGTGTTTGCTCTTACACACCCCGGAGATACTCAGGTTGTTATGGAGAAAACTCAAAAAGCAAAAAGAAAAAAAAAATTTTTTTGTAGCAGGGATTGAACTCATGACCTTGCACTTGCTGAGCAGGAGCTTGTGCCACTGAGCTAATCCCCAGCTGCAAAAAGAAAATTTCACGGAGCCAGCCAAGCAGATGTCATAAAGGCACTCTTTTTCTGGAAGTACATCGTAGCAGCTCTCAGAACACAGTGTCCCTAGGAACCTGCCACTGTGGGCAGGGTACGTGGTTCTCCTTGTAACCTGAACTTCTCAGCCCTTTCAGCCTGCAAAGGACAAAGGAATCACATTGCTCTGGACCACTGCTCTCACCCCACCCTGCCAGGTGACCACACAGCCTCCCTCCTGCTCCATCACCCTGCCTGCCTCTGAGTGTCCACAGTGTCCAGGAACATGCTCAGCGCTGTGCCCTCCCTCAACCATCTGCTTAAGACAGTCAGGGGTCACCATAGCGGGACATAATCTGGGACAACAAAACAAACCCTTGGGCACAATAAACTGTTTCCCTTTGTAGCATGGCGTGTTTCAACAGACCTGGTAAAACCGCAGAGACAGAATGCATGAAATGAGAAATTGCTAAAAAGAAAAAAAAAATCTAAGTAAATTTTGTAGACTTACTTGGTTGTGGTCAGTTTACAGTCACTCATTTTGGAGGTCACACGCTGAGCAATGCATTATTAGTGCCCAGCACCTCTGCTGCTCTAGCGCCTCTGACATGGAGGTCATGGTAACAGTTGCCTGGGCCACTTCCAAAGGACCTGAAGGCCATTTTTGCTGAAACTGGCTCTTCGCTTGGGCCTGTAGCTGTCTGGCGTGTGGCTAAAATGGGAAAACAGTACTGGCCTCTTTGTCTTCAGCACATCTGTCCTTATCCCCAGCTTCTGTCCCCTAAAACAAATCCCCTGCTTCTCCCTTAATCTAATGTACTTAACTAATGTAAACAGGGGTTTACGGAGGAACGAGGTCTCATGCCACACTCCACAAGGACACGGGTCCGTTACCGTCTAATCCCTGAGTCAGATGCTACTCAGTTCGACAAGTAGCCGTGTCGATCATTTTTAAAAGTTTCTTTCGAGACTGTGCCGCAGGGTGAGCTTGGAGAGTTGCCCTTTGGAGCTGGTGTGTTTCTTCTAACTCACCCTTGTGCTTTCTCAGCAGCTCACACAGTGACAATCCTTCGGCCCTGTCATAGCTCAGGACATTTGTACAAGATGATGACACCAGCTGTACCACTCAGTCCCTGAGCAAAGTTGATGGCCATTAGCCTACCAAGGACCAGGCTTGGGTATTCTGCACAGGACGGTGGCCCCAAATACACAAAAATGCAATAGCCTTTAGAATGAGTTAACCATGACCATCCAGTGGTTGGAGTACATCACAAGAAAAGGCATCTTTAGGAATCACTTTCCTGGGAGTTACTGGACCTTAGCCCACCCCAGCAAACCAACAAAACTCTGCTACTCTCTTTGTTCTGGAAGCAGCGGCTTGGACCCTCCCAATCTCCTCCAAATGCTGGTTCTCTTCAGCCAAAGTTTCAGTTTGACTAACGCCCCTTTCTCCCCACCCTCAGTAAAGTTTTGCCTTTCTGGACTGACCGTGCTTACAATATGTGGCACGGACCTGTTTCTGTCCTCTCTGGAGCGAAGGATCCTGTCATCCTGCCTTCTTTCCGGGCTGCCCAGCTGTACCCCAGTGTGGTACCCTGGGTACCTTTCATCTCTGCTGAGCCCCCCAGTTCTCTCCCATGGCTCAGTAGGAACTGGGATTTCTGCCTTCTCTCCATCTTAAAACTAGAAGACCCATGGTGCTAGTCAGTGGCCTGCTCTAGAGAGAATGCTCTAGAATGCTCTCTCTCTTGTCTCCGGGTGCTGCTTGGGTCCCTGAGCAGCACTGCTGGGGTGCTGAGCCCCCTATGGTGCTTTATGACTGCGACTGCTCTCTGGGGTGAACCTCTCCCCTTAAAACCAGAAGCTACACCCTGGGGTGAAGAAGGAAAGAGCACAGTACATGCACCCCGAACTGGCACACCTGTCTCCCCAGCACCTGTCCCCTAAAATAAATTCCTCATTCCCCTTTAATCCAATGTATTTAGCTAATGCAAATAGGTACTCACAGGAGGGATGACACCTTATACTACACTCCACAAGAACATGGACCCCAAAATGTCTCTGCTCACTTGGCAGATGAAGAAACTGAGGCTCTAGGAGGTGATCCAAGCTGCCCCGGTTTGCCCAGCTGCAATAGGCTTGCGCCTCTGTCTTGTGTTTCCACAGGTCTTCCCGCCAGTGCTTCTTAACCTTCCCGGGGAAGATCTCTCAGAGGCTCCTATTTGCCACTGAAACCCATCTGATATTCACAGTTAATATTTTTATTGTGACCCAAAAGCGTGTTTTACATCTCTGGCCACCGAGACAACACACACACACACACACACTCAGCTCCTTTTCCCTGTAGCTGCGTGTACCCTCTGGAGTGAGCGGTCTAGTGAAGGAAGATCCTTGTGGTGCAGGGAGCTAAAAGGACTTTAAAATAGGACAAGTCACTTGCTCAGGGGTCAAGCAGTGGACAAGCTTCAGAGCTGAAGTTGAACCCAGTCAATCCAACTCTGGAGTCCAGGTGTGCAACTGAGGCAGGGAGCTAACAGGTGTTTGAAGTAGCTACCTGATAGGAAATAAGCAGGAAGCTGCACTTTGGGGTAACCCAGGGGGGAAAGAAAGCAAACGGTTAATCAGAGGAGCAAGTGGGTGCACCCCTAACAGAAGGAAGCAGGACTCAACGGCTCCCTGCAAGTCACTCAACTCTACTCCTCCTGCAGCACCTGTCCCTGCTGAGAAATCACGAATAATTAATAACATCCCTTTCAGAGCTCTGGGACTTCAAATACATCCTTTGTATGGGGCCACACTGCCTGTGGAGTCACCACTGTCTTTACTATCCCCTACAGAAACAACCAGTTGTTTCTGTCCTATAACAAAATTTATTGTTATTTTAGCCTTTATATTGGCCCAATGCGATTTCCATCTTGCATGAACTCAGCTAGCTGGTGACACCAGAGACTCTACCAGACACACAGTGTACAGGACAGATGTGTCAGGCACAGAGGTGGGCTGCTGACCTGCCCTTACAGGCTCAAGGGAATTTGGCAGCAGGGGGACAGATGCCTGAGGTGTCAGTGCCAACCCCAAGAGCAGACTCTACGGAATTCAACCTAGGAAACTATGGACCACGTAGTAGGCGCTGATGCCTTGTTTTATAGATGGAGAAACTGAGGCACAGAGAGGGAAGATGACTCGTCTAAAGTTACCCAAAGAAGTGGTGGCAGAATCCAAACCAGAACTGGGCCTCCCAGTGTCGAGTCCAGGAATCTATTCTGGGGAGTTCGCTGCATGTATTTCACCCTCTGCAGCTCAGGCCGAGCCCTGGGCCTTAGAGGCCTCACTAGTGTTGATGAGAGGCGGGCAGTTATGGACTCTGCTTTCCAAGAACTCACAGGTCAGAATTTGGGGATTGAGACCAACTTCCCTGCCCTGCTCAGTCACCTACTTGCTGTGTGACTTGGAGCAGC